>JAQSVH010175205.1:0-11409 GCA_029448705.1 Adansonia digitata
CCCAATAATCCTTAAAGTTAATCAAGTTTTGTAGTAGTCTTTATACTTTAAGAATGTATGTACTTAAAGTTTCATACCATGTGTTACTGTAATACTTTTCAATAGCATCATTAAATATAAAAAGATGATTTTTTATCTAATAGAGTTTAATATATGACACCACGTAATGTTGTAACTTGTATCAACAAAATTTTTTTTGAAAAAAGTTATATTCTTTCTTTAAAATTTTTTAAAAATAAATATTAATGATTTTAAAACTTTAGTTTTTAAAAATGATTTTAATCCCATATTTTATATTTTTAAAATTTTTTAAAATATTTTTTCTTTTCTAAAATATTTATAAAAATAGATATAAATTTTGAATATTAAAATTTTTATATCTAAAAATGATTTTAATTACATTGTTTACTTTCTAATTTTTTAAAATAATTTTTCTTTTTAAATATTGAAAAAAATCAGATATTAATGATTTTATAATTTAATATTTTAGAAATAATTTTAATTCCATATTTTACTTTTTAATATAATTTTTTTATTTTTTTAAAAGCAAAATTTTCTATAGAATATAATTTTAAAAATGTTCATATTTTAAATTTTTTTTAAAAAAGTGGCTATTAATTTTTAAAAAATATAATTTTAAATATTTTATGTTTTAAAATATTCTTTTTCTTGTTTTGTTAAACTTTATTTACAAACATTTAAATGCTAATTTCTCAAACATCTAATGATGCCACATGTCATCACTTTATTAGTCATTGCCATATCATCATTTATACTTAATGGTGTTAAATCAAAGTAACACATTGATACATGATTTATTAGTATCACTAGCACATTGAAAATTTTTCAAGAACAAGGATCGCATTAAAAGATTTGATTTACTTCGGAGACTACTTAGATTACTGTCCCTTTGGATAAGGTTCTCTTTCTTCCTTTTGCAGTGATTAAAAGAATGAAAAGAAAGACACTAAGATAGCTTTTAGGAACTTGAATTTCACTAAATGGGTTTGGATTTAAAAAATAGTAAGATATATGATAAAATACATATAGGTTTAGCATTTATAATTATTTTTTAAATTCATAAATTTATTATATGTCTATTTAATGATATATTGGAAATTTTTATAGATATTTATAAATTAAAATTTATGATTTTATACTTTTTAAATATATAATTATATTAACTTTAACTAATTTATATATAATGTATGTATTTTATTCTTATAATTTATACAATAAATAAAATCTAATTTTAAATTATCAAATTCATATTTCCAAACTAAGCATAAGGCAAAAACTTTGCCTCATCATTCAACCAGGCCTCCATGCCCTACGAATAGTAACTTATTTAACTAAAGTGTGTCTGGCTCTTGGTATCCCTTTTGTCAGCAAAGGATATTGGAAGTTTAGGAAATGCTTTCCACCTAGACTGAATTCCGAGGAGGCTTGGATAGAGAAAGCCCAACGTTCCGTCTATAACAAATATCCAGCTATTGGAACTAATGCAATGGGCTATGAAATGGTCGTAACGATAACAGTAGAAGGCTGTGTTGGCCCATAATTTAAATTACGCTGAAACAAGGTTCCAGCCTGCCAATGCCATGCGCCAATTGCCGCAGGTTAATTGTCTACTCAGCTACTATGGGTAACTTTTTGGACTACTTTCATCTCATTCTTCATTCTGAGATAATATCAAAAGTTTTATGTAGCTTCTGGAGAAAATGGTAAGAAACAATGTTTTATGGTCATCTACTTTTAGCTCTTATATATATATATATAATGGATATTGTCTGTTTCGTGTTCTAGCTTGATTATTTCGTGAATTCTTACATTCATATCATGACTTATTAATGTGCTCTTTGGAATTTATTTTATTTTGTTTTCAATCCTATAATTTGCTTATTTGAACTTATTTCCATCCATTATAAACCCAGTTTTTGACAAACAAGTTAAGAGATTCCAAGAGGAAAATTAGCATACCAATTGCCTTTGGGTTTTGATAAAAGCACACTCTAGTTAATACTATAAGAAACACTATCAAACAAAATAATATCAACACCACATTTATTATTTTAAAAATGAATCACTAATGACTGGTGATGATATAGGAAGTACATAATATTAGTATTCTTTTTTAATTCATGGCTGTATGAATACAATCATTGAATAAATACGTAATAGTATTAAGTATTTCTTTTTTATATAATAGTAATGCAGTATCTTTAACTCCATAAAATGATTAAAAATGATCATATACATGATTTTTTTTTTAATTTTTAAAATACACTTAAAGATATTTGTAATCTTGTTAATTGTGGTGGATGAGATAATTGCTTTCAATGCTAGTTAAAGGTTAAAATGTAAATTGATAAGATAGACACGAAATCGATAATCGTGATTATTGAAAAAATGTTTTATAGGCTACTTGATGGTCACTCGTGAATTACAATATAGAAAAAAATTTCTTGTATGTTTATAAATAAAGATAACTTGAGATCTGAACTTAATTTAATTATTTTATCTAATTAATTTTAAGAATTTACATCTTATAAATTTAAATTCTGAATCAAAATGTTTTTAATTTCTTCTTTTGTATCGACGCTGCAATCTTCTTTGTATAAAAGAATTAATAAAAAAATTAATTTCACAACAAATTAACATAAAATAGTCCAATTAGGGTGGAAGAATGGGATTCTAAAAAACATAAAATTAAGAATAGGAGGGAGGGCAGGAGAGGGGAAGAGGGAGTAGGGGTCGTGAGAGAGAAGAGAATCTTAAATATCACCAACAAACAAAGAGTGATGATGGCATGATATATAATAAAAATTCTTGTCCAAATCATGTAAAGCAAGAAAGCGGTAAAAAAGGGTTAGTGAGTTGGTGTGGGGAAGGGCTTCACTGTCTGTCAACAAAAGGATCAAAAAGATTTGTGGGGCAAATATCTTACACCAAACTTACTAGCTCAGTGCCAAGAGAAAATATTCTCAAGGACACCTAACAACACCGCCTATTATGTCAAAAACAAAAGAGAGCACTCAAAATTAATTGAAAGTGACATTTTCAGGACTGCCCCTTGGCCTATAATCGGCCTAGTCGGTAGGGAAGATGACAATTCACACTCAAAGCCAAAACTTTTGTTTAACTGTTTCAAATGCCCTTCCACTGATTAATTTCAAACTTTTGCATGCTATTCTCTACTCCGTTCCCTTCTCAAACTTATTGGTTTTTCTATATATACGACTTTTTAATATACGTATAATATTTATTTGTTTATATAAAAATTTTTATTATAAAACCCTTATGATCGTTTGAGAAAATGATTTAACTTAAGCGTAGCCTGCAAAGATTATGATTTGATATAAAACAAAAAAAAGGTTAATAAGGGGATTAAACCTATCCAAATTTAGAATTTAACGTAGGTGTCTTTCAAATTTGGAAGAAATCAATCTATTTTTTATTACTACGTAACAAATACAAAATATTTTGTTTAAATTTTATTATAAAATTATATAAATATTAATATTATTTTTTAAATATTTTAATATTTTGAACTATAATTTGAATTTTGAAAATTAATCTAGCCAAATCAAATATTGAACAAATAATTTTTTACTATCCAAACCCACCTAACCTTTAAATAGGTGTAAGTTAAAACCTAACGATGCATTAAGCAGTAAAAAAGACGGTTTTCCTTTCTCTCGCTCCCTTTGTCCTTTTTTTTTTTTCCTTTTTTTCAAAACTCCCAACTTCAAATTATCTAGGAATTATAAATCGACACAAATACTCGGCCGACAAATTTGGGTGATCTCCGAAATTTCTTGTGGTGATTTTGATCGATCAATCAACGTTAGTGGAGCAGTACAAATATGTATGATATGTAGTAGTCATGCAAATCTTCCTTCTTTTTTTGTTTGCTTTTTTTTTTTTTCTCTATATTCTGAAGCTGCTCTCTGTCTCTTTCTCTCACACTGAGCCTCATGAAAATAACACTACATGCGATGCAACTCAAAAATAAAGATGAGATCTACCGATAACATTTGAAGGCTTAGTTGAGAGCATAAAGTGTTGAAGTTGAAGAAAAAGAAAATGGGGAGAGGGGAGGGGGGGCCTGGCAAAAGTACATTATTACTTCCAATCTGGTGGCAATTGCATATAATAATTGAATGAAAATAGTGATGCACGTAATTGAGGCTTCAAAGTGAAGTTATCATTGCATTTGTGCATGCTTAATTGGATGTCACCTAACAACAAACAACCCTTTTAAATCATTCATATCTTTCGAACTTATTGTGACACTGAAAATAGATCCATTCTTTAATTGTAATAAACAAAATTAAGAATTATTAATATAAACCCAAAATTTAAAAAAAAGAACTATTTTCCTTTGTTAAAAAATAATTAGAATGTTCACCTTCATGCATGGTTTCTTTGACTGACGTTAAATTTCAACACATAATAATCCAACAAAAATTTATGCGAAAATTGCTCCCTTGCTTGTTTGAATATAACTTAATGTGTTAATGGGTCAGAAACGAGAGTGCCATACACGTTGAATTCTTTTTCCTTCTTTACTTTTCTACAACCTTCTCCCAATTAAAATTCAAGGTTTTTAAAGATACTAGTTATTCTGTTAAAATATATTACATTACACGCGGTCCTTCCTGTTTGGACAGTTGTTCCAATTTTTTTCTTTATTTGAAATATGTTTTTATTTTGTCAAAAAGGAAGGAAAATGCTTTGCTTTAATATTTTTAAATACAATTAAATGTGTATAATACACAATATAATCCTTTTACATTATAGAATAAGTATAATCACATCGTATGTCTTTCTTATATAAATACTCTAAAATTTTGAAGTGTGCTTAGTAAGGTAAAAAAATGGGAAGACACATAGAAAAGAATAAAAATGTAGAACAAAAATAAATTTTAGAACTGAATCAAAAGAAAATAAAAATTATTATTTTTCATATTTTTTAACATAGATAAATCACGTCAAATTAGAAATAAAAGAGGAAAGAAGATAAAAGTAGTATGACTCAAATATTTATATTTACAATATTATTGATTATTTTTCTTCTTAACTTACAGTGAGTATTATTTTAAAATAATAAATTTTTTATTTTCTTTCCTCTCATTTTCAATCATACCAAGTAATTTTTTACTTTTAAAATGAAAAAAATCTTAAGCAAAAATTAAAAAAAAAAAGAAAGAAATAAAAGAAATAAATATGAAATGAAGAATAAGTTGCACTATGTAAAATTTATTTTTAATTCTATACCAATCAAACAACTTTAGCTCTAAATATCGAAACATTAAGATTACTACAAATAAAAAAATAAATTTGATTAAACCTTTAAAAGCAAGACACACGTAAATTATTTTAAAAAATGGAAAACTTAACAAAAAACTTGTAATTTAATAATGTATATCCAACAAAGTTTAGAAAAATTAAAGATAACTAATAATTATCTTCAAAAGATGAGAAATGATTCCTAAAAGCTTTAGGGGACAAAAAATCATTCATAACGGTAATTTTCTAAAACTAGTTTCTAAGAAGTTTTGTAAATAACATTTGGCCCCAATTATTAAACTAGGAAAAATATTAGTCTTCGATACTACTAAACTCAAGATAGAGAGAATGTTTCTTTTGATCATCTTCTTATCCTATTTTTAACAATCTCTTATTTTGTAATGACGATAGATCTATCAAATTTTAAAATTAATTAGTTGCAGTCGAATCCTTCAAATTTTAAATGGAAAACAATGTCAACCTTTTCTCTAACTCTTTTTTTTTTTTTTCCCTTTTCAAAACCTTTTGTACAACTTCTTTTAACCATCCTCTAAACTTGTCATAATAACAAAAATAAGGTACAGAACTTCGTGAAGGAAAACGAGCATACGTGGAAAATAATTTTACGGAGAAAAAAAATATATTTCAACATTTCATGCTATTAAACTCTGCCAGACCTTAGATTAAACTACTAATTTGAATCCCAAATATTTTATTAAAACCTAATTAGTTGTTAGTAATTAATGAAATTAGTATTCACCCGCAAATTAATAAGGTCAGTAAATTTGTTAACCTTTTCTTAGTAAGCTGAGTAGAAGATCAAAGCTAGTTACCAATTACATAAAATACTAAAAATTTAATGGTAGCAAATTGTACGTTGAGCTGTTTGATTGGATTAGTACAAAAGCATTTCTGAAAGTGCCTTGCTTCGAATTTAATTATTACTTTTTTCAATATTAATAATCTCAATGTGACTACGATGGGTGCTTCTGTCCGGATTCTCAAATAAAATCCGAAAACATAATAGCTGATATGTCGCACAGCTTTAATTAGTGGATGAATTATAGAGGCGAATAGCTATTTTAGATTTGATTGGTGGTTGAATTATAGAGGCGAATAGTTATTTTGATGGTTACCTAATCTTTTTGTTTAATTTATTATTGATGGTCTTGAAGCAACGACATTAACGAGCTAAAAGAATAGGGATGATTAGAATGATGATAATGACGAAACGATTTCGTGGATCACCTGATTAATGAATCAATTGATATAAAAGAGAATTTTTTTTTTTTGAATCTTGATTATGTGCACCCGATATGGCTTTCGAACTTAAATTTTGACTGTGGATTATCCTGGCTTAATCTTGCAAATACATATAAAAAATCAATGAGAATGGTCAAATCCCAACTATTTTGTGAGTCATCCAAGACATACTTTCCCAAGACTTATATTCATGGACCGTAGCGGTCTATATACGTATTCTTTTCTAATATAGTTATGAGATAGAAGATTGGAGTTACATATGGAACTGAGAGGTAAAACAAAAAAAAGAAAAAAGGAAGAAGAATTTGGAAGGAAGATATAACAGTTGCTTAGTACTCCTTCCGACATCGGAATAGTTGAGAATTGAGAGAGAGAAATGGAATCTTAAAGACCTTGAAAAAGCTGTCAAAACGTTCATAGAAGACAAGCATAGTAAAAAGCAAATAGCAGTTACACCAGTGAAAAACCAAGAAAAGGGTCAATATTTTACTTGAAGAAAAAATAAAAGAAAATGGTTACTATACATGAGCATTGGGCTTGTCTAAAAGTGGAAATAAAAGAAATAAAGTAGATTCGTGAAAATCCTATCTCGATTAGTCCATTAGACTATAAAAAGCAGAAGAGAAAGGCTCAAATATATTATATTCGAAAGAGTCCAACTTCTTTTTGAGTTTTGACAGGCTGACAAAATTATTATTAGTATCAATATCGAATTTTTTTTCTTGAGTTACAAAAATGTTCCCTAACAACCTATGTTCTACAATCTAGATGTATCTATTTTGGTTAATATTAACTATACTGCAAAGTGTTTCCCGGTAAGGTTTCTCTTTGCCTTCATATTTTTCCTGGTGGCTAGCTAGACCCTATATATTGTGATCGGTACGAACCACGTACACTTGAATGTTCACTAATATTCCCCATAGCCAAATTAGTTTATTTTTGGGATACATTGCAAACTTCTCATCGTGCATTGATGAATGTGTCCATTGTAAAAAGTGTGGAAAATTTTCTAGCTGAAACGAATTCCAACATAAGATGAAAATGAAATTAACTTATACACAAAATAAACAAGCTTTTACGTGATTTGGTTTCAATTACCTAAATCCATAGATAAGAAAAAAAATCTATTATAAACATAGAGATGACAACGAGTTCAAAGTACTTAGTAAGCACTAAATCTAAGCCTCGAAATGAACTTAGTTTCATGTTCCTTAGTGTTTAAACACATGAAATATCCTTTATTCTATTAACCTGGTATTTTACTAAATGCTTCCACAAATCATACAAACTCATCTTCCACATAGAATCTCATAAGATTACACCTCTATTATAATTATGAAGGTATAATTAAAGAGCCTTTTACTTGATCACTAAAAATTCTTAGTCACCAAGATTTATTTTCTATAAAAACTATTTACTCAATAAATAAACTTAACTTGGAAATGTTGGTTTTATGTGGGAGAAGTTTGCGGCTAATTTTTGCTTGTTTGGTTGATTGGTTTGCTTGTTGGAGGCTAAATCAAGATGCTTGGTATGGAAGTGTAGATTGATTAACTATATTACTTGGTTTAATATTTGCTTTCTAGGTTCTAATTGGTGTTGTCTTATTCTTGTTTGTCTTATTCTTGTTTGCTAAGGTTTGCCACAAGTTTTGTTCATGATTTTGAATCCTAGTTGATTCTCGATTTGAGAGTTGTTTTCTAAATGGTGTGCCAAAATAAGATTTGAAATGGAAAGCATGACTTCATTCTTATGATGGAAGGACGGATGGTTTCTGAAGATGGTATGAGAAATGGATGGTTTACTTTGCTTCGATTTTATATGATTTTGTAAGATTTGTCTTGGACCTAGTCCTTGATAGTTTTGCAAGATTTCTTATTAACCTAATGGATGATAAATTCTACAAATATTCCTATGAGCTTTGCAGGTCTTTTAAGGAATTTGAATGGGACAAAAGATATTTAATTTAGGGGGTTTGAATCAAGCTCTAAGTTGTCTGAATTAGTTGTTTTTGCAATTTGGCTCATATTGTTATTATTATTATTTTGAGATGTATTTTATGGTGTTTAAGTGTAGAGGCTAAGATTTTGCTCATTAACTTTGCTAGTTTTGTTACTAGCTTTTTCTATTATTGTATACGTTTATTTAATAAAATCTTTTGGTGCAATGTGCATATGGAAAAATCCTTGCAAAGCAAAAAGCACGTATGACTTAAACATATGAGGGAAATGATATATTTTTTCCCAAGGTTTCCTCTCAATTAGGACTCTTCTTTTGTAACACTGGAAGGGGACCGTCAGACGAATGGCTTATCCAATCGATCTCGAATAGCCTCTGTGAAGTAACCAACACTTTAGTCGCCATCGATAGCTTGGATTAGACATGATCAGATGCCTATTGAAACTGATGTTTTGAGTTACGAAGCTAGAAAAATGGATTCCAATGATAACATGGTCTAGAAATCTGTTGGTTGGGTTCAGGAGTAGGTTATGAGTGAGAAAGTATTATCATCCACACAATGCTTGGAATCGATACCTTTTAGCTGTATCTTACATTGGTTTTAGTTTCCTCGGTTTTGACTTATCATTATTTTGATTAATCCTCTTTTATGCATGAAATTGTGTAAAGTGATAAATTTGGGTTTTTCGTAAAAAATTTGAATCTCATAAGCGCCTCGAAGAGGTAGGGAACATAGAGATTTTCTTTTATTAAAAATGATCTCCAGATTTAATTTTGAAAGCTAGACATTTCTTGTCAAGCACTAGAGAGATACTATTATGAAACATTGCCTATGTGATTTTTGTAAATGATTCGAAAATATGAATGCAAAGTGAACACCACAAAGAGAAACGTGTTAATAAGATGAAAAATGAGATAATGTCGCATAAAATAAATCACACAAAAAGGAAAGAGGAGAGATGATCAAAATATATCTCGTAATTCTCATAAATTATCTAGAAACAACTAAGTTAATAATTTCAGATTCGTTTGGATTGATAGATTAACTGAGGCTTTGTAAAATGGGTTTGGATACTAAGAAAAAAATCTAGAGGAATCCAAAAGGGAGAAAATTTGGTCTCAAGTGAAATTTTGAAAAATAAGGCTGAAGTATCCCTTCAAAAAATAAGGTTAAAGTACCTCCAAAGATGAATATTTTGATCATTTTAGAGAAACTAAATTGAGAGAATTATATTGATAAAGGATTAATAATTTCTTAACAAAATGACACTTTTGAAAATTTTTGACAAAGTCAAAATTTTTTTATTTAAAAATAAAACTTAACAAAATATGGATCGTAGAATTTGAAATATACCTGTGCGTTGATCCAAGCTTAAGGGGATTGATAGATGTTTTGACTTGATGGGTTGATCGGACTCATTTAGAGTCATCCAAATGCTTTAAAGTAGGAATTTTGAAAAAAAAAACAATTAAATTTGATAAATGTTAAAATAAGTGATAACATTATGTTATCTTTATTTTCGATTTTATTATGGATTGACCTGAAGGTTTTAGGGGTCGGCCAAGGAGTGTTGGAAAAGTGGCTTGATAAGGGTTAATACAAAAATATTCCAAAAATACCAAAAAATCACTTTTCGAGAGGGAATAATTTTTAAAGTTGGATATAATTTGATTCATATAGCATATGCAAGGGGAAGGATATAATGGACTTTGAAAAATCATACCTAATCATTCAAAATCACTAAATTGCAAATGATAGCTCTTCATAAAGAGGATTTCATGAACTTTTTAGGAAAAATATTTTAAAAATCCAAAAGAATCATGTGGTGGGTCAAAATAGTTTTGACATGAACTAAATGTAAATCGTTTCTAGTGGTTATGGATAGTAAAGGTTTGAAAAATCATAACTCTTTCATCTGAAATGATCCAAGGGCAAATAAGATCCCATTGGAAAAGTAATTTGATGTCTTTAAGGGAAAAGAATAAAAAAATTCATGAAAAATTATTTATGGTTAGAAAATGATTTTTTCAAGTCATGGCTACAGTGCTACTAGCACGAAATAAGGGATTTTTCAAGTTTTTTTTGGGTTTCCTAGAGTTAAACCTGGACCGTGGACATTCGAATGTCCATGACAAAAGGGGATCAGTGAAAGTGGCTTTACAAGGTCATTCTCAAAATCTCGGAGTAGCTTAGGATGATGGAATAGCCCATTAACCATGTCACTAGCAAGGGCTCTAGACAAAAAAAAAAAAAAAAATCAAGGCACAAACAATTTAGGACAAGTTAAAAAGATATAATTTAGGACAAGTTAAAAAGACATTCTATTTTGTGAAAATCAAAACGTTTAGCCTTATTTCACATTGAATCTAAGCATGGAAAGCTTAATTTTTTCTAAGATTGGAAGATCAATTAATATAAAACATCATGTCCATATTAATCCTTATTTATTGAGGTTAACAGGGACTTAACTTGGGGGTTTTAAAAAAAACAAATTTTTTACAACGAGAATAAGACATCAAGCAAGCATCTTTAATCATAAAAAACATTCAAACATGGCATCAAATGATAAGAGCATGCTAGAACATCAACAATAAACCATTTTTATTAAAGAACATGTTAAAAATGCAAGGAAAATATGAAGGATGCATGAACAAACTAGAATATGTTTATGAAGATATGGGACATGGTATGAGCATAAAAAAAAGTGCTTCCATGACATGAACATGTGTTGAGAGTTTCATGATAGCATAAAGGCATGATTTTTAACAAGAAAAGTGCATGAACATGTTAAATATATGTATGACGGCATGAAATGTGATATAGGCGTGAAGGAAAATGTCTCCATGACATGAATAAGGGCTAGAAATTTCATGACAACATAAAAACATGATGTT
>JAQSVH010175249.1:3636-17614 GCA_029448705.1 Adansonia digitata
GCGAGAATGAAAGGGAAATCGCATTTATAAAGCTTCTAATGGCTTTAGAGCACCTTAATCAATTCCCACCACCATAAGCCCATACCAGGCTATCAATAGGCTTCACAAATACTCCTAAGAGTAAGAGACATCAAGAGAATAAGATAATAACCAAATCTTTCATCTCTTTCTGATACACTAAATAATGTAACTTTTAAATCCTTACACTAAATTATGGTTATTTTTGTGTATAGTAGTCAGCAAGGGTTATATCCTCATGGATTATTCTCAATTGATAAGTTATTGATGCAAAACTCTAATCTAATATAACCAAACAAATTAAAAAGACTTCACAAAAGAAGCATAGTAGACTTAGAGGGAGCATTTATTGTATTTAGATGAAAATAGAATAAGAAACAAAAAAGTAAAACTAAGTTTTAAGAAAACAAAATTTTATATCTAACAAGTAATAATAAAGATGAAAAATATGGTTAAGGAATCATTTGCCACCTCTAAATGTAACTAGGAATTAATATCAGAATTATCTCTACTTATCTCTTGAAACTACCAACTAACGTGACGTGCCCTTAACCGAGCATAACACCTACTCGAATCACTCGGACGGTGATGCGCATGACTTAAAAAAGAATGGTCATTTAGAATTGTCGAGGATTGCCTTTGGATTATCCCTGGATTGGGATTTGAATTTGGTTGAATTGATGATAGAGAAAGGAAAGACTGTTGAACGAATCGCTTATCTAATCAGTCTTGGATAGCCACCATGAAATGGCTGAAAACTTAAAGTCGCCATTGATCATTTTGGGCTAAACGATGCCTATTGAAAATGAAATTCTAAGTTATGAAACTTGGAACATTGATTTTAAGGTCTACAAGGTCCAGAGATTTATTGGTTGGGCTTGGAGTTGGTTACGCATGGGGAAGGATCAACAACCCCACATGCCCAAAATCGGTGCCTACTAGCCATGTCTTAGGTTGGCTTTGGTCTTTTCGGTTTTAACTTATCATTATTTCGATATAATCCCCTTCTAATGCAAGAATTTTGTATAAAAATTATAGACCCATGTTTTGAAAAAGAACTTAAATCACGTATGCACTCTGGAGATGTAAGAACATAGAGATTTTTGGTGAAAATGATCTCCAAATTTAATTTTAAAAATTAGATATTTCACATTAAGCACTGGAGAGATACCGACACAAACATTACCTTGTAATTTTTGAAAACAATTTGAAAATATACAAGCAAAATAGCTGCCACAAAAGAGAAACGTTACTAAGATGAAATAAATATAATAACACTGCATAAAAATAAACACACAAAACAATTAAAAGGAAGGACAACTAGAATGTATCTCGCATTTTCTTCTGTTATTGAGGAATAACCAGAATTACAATTTTGATACACGGTTGGACTCGATGGTCTTTCGAGGTATGGAAAAGGAAGTTTTAATTAAAAGGCTTGAGAAGTTCGGGAGAGAAAAATTTTTGGATTTTGAGTGGAAAGTGTAGTTGGAGTATTCCCTTGGAAGGCAAGGTTGGAGTATCCCCAATAGTGAAGATTTTTGATTTTTTTGAAATAAGGTTTTAAGAAAAGGCTTGGTGATGTCCGAGAGGGAGAAACTTTAGGTTTCTGAGTAAAAAGTGAGATTAGAGTACCCTTGAAAAGGTCAGTTAGAGTATCCCTAATGGTGAAGACTTTTGAAGTTTTTGAAATGAGGTTTGGGTTAAAAGCGTTGGTCATGTTTGCGAGAAAGAAAATTTAGGTTTTCAAGCAAAAAGCAAGGTCAGAGTATCCCCTTAGAAAGGTAGGGTGGACTATCCCTACTGGTAAAGATTTTCAATGTTTTTGAAATAAGGTTTTACGTAAAAGGCTTGGTGATGTCTGGGAGAGAGAAATTTGAGTTTTTAGAGTGAAAACTGGGGTTGGAGTATCCCCAAAGGTGAAAATTTTAGTAATTTTATAGAGTAAAATACTTTGATGAAAAAGATTAAATTAAAACTAGAAATTAAAATAAATGACCAAAGTAACTAAAATTTTTTTAGAGGGCCTTGATTTGAGCTTAAAAGGTTTGTATTGTGGTTGAGCTTAAGAGCTTAAGGAAGTTTTAATTACAATCAATCAGATGCACTTTGAAGCATTTGAATGCCTTTAAAAAGTGGTCTAAGAGAGTTCAATTAAAATTTTGCAAGTTCCAAAAACAAGGATAGCAACGCACTATCATCTTTGTCAAATTTATCTTTGTAAATGATACCGTTGGAAAGTTAACTCGACGAGGATTAATCCCAAAATATTCCAAAAATCCTAAAAAATTGCTTTCTTGGTGGAATCAATTTTTAAAGTTCAGCACTGGCAGTATGTGCAGGGGCAAGGGTGTAAAGGACTTTGAAAAATTGCCCTGGATTTTGAAATTGTTGAATTGCAAATGATTTCTTTCTAAAAAAGAAAATTTCATGAAATTTTAGGGAAAATATTTAAAAATTTAAAAAAATCATCTATTCGGTCAAAGTGACCCAAATAGAATACAAATCATTAATTCTAGGGGTTCCAGATAGCAAAGGTTTGAAAAATCATAACTTAGTCATTTGGAATGATCCATGGACAATTATGATATCTTTGGAAAGATCATTAAATGCATTTTAGGGAAAGATATAAAAAATTTCTAGAAAAATATTTTAGGGCTCTTAAATGATTTTTCAATTTGTGACTATAGTGCTGCCAGGGAAAATATGGGAGTTTTTAGTTTTCTTAGGTTTCTTAGGCTAAACTCGAGTCATAGACGTCCAAATGTCTGTGACTGCGAGGGAAGGATGACATGGGTTCACAAACTTACTTACACAATCTCAAAGTGATTTGGGATGATGAAATAATTAATTTCCATGCCACTAGCAAAGGTTTTAAACTCAAGATCAAGGCATAAACAATTTAATGCAAGTAAAAAAGCTATTTTATTTTAGAAACCAGAAATTTTTAATCTTATTTAACCATGAATCTAAACATAGAAAGCTTGATTTATCCCTAAGATTGGAAGATCAATTTAGTAAAGACATTAAATCCATGTTATTTTTCATTTATTAAAGGTAACATAGATATAACTTGGGGGGTTTCTGAAAATAAGATTTTTGCAGCAAACAAGCAAGCATCTTAACAAACATATTATGATTTAAATGTGACGTACATGATAACGAACATAGATAATGCATTCAAACAAACAAAGATGACATTTTGACATAGGAAAAGATGACAAAAATGCAAGAAATAAGCATGTAGATGCATGGACATATTGGTTTTATGAATGATATGGAGAATCATGCTATGAAAGGTTATATGAACATGTTTAAACAAAAAAAAGGTTACTAGAGTTCTCAAGATGGCATTTTATCCGTAAAACATATCAAACTACAAGAAAAGCACATAAATATGCTTAAAACATGTTAGGATGAACATTCAAGCATGAGTTAGGTGTGAAAATGAATGGAACATAACAAGAAATGCATGAATAAAGGCTGTTATGATGGCAAATACTAAAGCATGCCATCTTTGGTCACTTAAGCAACTCCAAAGCATTATAAAATATCATCAGTGTCTTAAGACTACCACAACCAAAGCCACAAATGGATAAAAGTCCTACGATAGTCATGTTAACATAAATAGCTCACTAAAATGATGCTGAAAACAAGAAACGGATGGAGCAAGGTGAGGAAAATATACCATAAAACCTTAAACTTTGATCCTTCCTTTGAACAGTAGCTTTAAACTTATGCTTTTCCCTCTCTTTGCTATTAATTAGCAAGAAAAGGTTAAAAAATGGGAGTTTTTAGGTATGGTATGGATGGAAGGGAGTTTGGAAGGTGAAAAAGAAGGAAAAAAAAGGGTTTTAGGATGGTTTTTGAAGATACAAGGAGAGAACTACGGGAATGAAAGTGTTTTTTAGTTTTTTTTTTTAGTTGTGGAATGTTGAAAGATGTGAAAAAATGAGTCTTTTGGAGGTGTTGGAAGTGTTTTCTTTTAAATACACATGGTCAGCCAAGGTTTTTAAAGCCAAAGCAAGGGTATTTTAGAGTTTTCTCCATGTGTCACATAACAGCCATTGGTATTATGCTTAGTTGCTTGAAATTTCATTGGTTGCTAGCAGTAAGATGGTAAAGTAGAGGGGTTGTAGCAACCTACAACTAGAGAAAAGCCATGCATGCCCTTTAACAAACTAAATATTTCATGAAAATGTCCCATTTTTGAGTGATTTTGGGCCTAAAATTTGTTAAACATAATCATAAGTCCAAAAATGAAGTCCACATGATTTTTAGGTATTTATGTATGCGATTGAATGCTTTTTGCTTCCAAATCCTTAGCTAATTAATATTTTGATGTTGCAGTGAAAAGTGAAAATGGCATGAAACAAGCACTTTTTGCTTTGTGGTATCAATACAAGGAACTTTGTATTGATACCCAAGTTTTTTATGTATCAATACCAAGAGTCTTATATCGATACCATAAGTGTTTTTGACTTTTGGTGTCGATACAATGAGCATTATATTGATACCAACCGTAAAAATTTTTTCGATATCAATATCGTATATCCTATATCATTACATATAGACCTAAAGTCATGATTTTAGCTTTGAAATAACCTAGTATCGATACCATAACCGCTTGGATTGATACCTTAGCTTGTGTATCTGTACATAACTATCCTATATCGATACAAATGGAAAAAGTTTGAAGGTTTGTTGGCATGCTGCCTTGTATCAATACCTCATATTCATTTATCGAGACATACATGCCAAAATATGGATTTTCCTTACCTTTGACTCTTCAAACACCTTACCTTAGCATGGAATGATAGGAAATGATTTGTGCTCTTCAAATACATTTAATGGTGCCTTTGTTGATGACCTTCAACGCTTGGAATGTTGGCTTAAATAAAATAGGGTGTCTTCACCAACCATAGATAACAATAAGATTTGTTACCCTAATTTTTCCTTAGTTTTTCGTTAAATAGAACAAGCTCTCTATTTAATGCTTAACTGTTCAATAACCTAGAATAAGGTCCCCAGATTTAGTTTAATAGAAGCTTTAAGATAAGCAAGATAGGTTGATCTAAGCAATAAACACACAAGCTCGGATTATTTAGCCTAGATCATGTTCCATATTGCAATACCAAATTTGACCATAATCATTGGTCACGAACTGCTACTAATGAATAGGAAACAAGATAATTATGGATTAAGATTCCTAATCTAGCATTAGATAATTATCAACATCTATTTGGTTATGTACCTAAACAATTCAAGATAAGAATATAAACTATTTTTATAGAACAACATAAGCAATTTTAATAGATAATTATTGAATAATTTTGAAACTTAATTACAAAGTCATGTCTAAGACTTTGAAATCACCCTTAATCATAAAAGAAGTTAGTTAAACATGTTTTTTGTGTTCAAGAATAGATTCATATGAAAATTTTAGTAAAAAAGAAAGAAAAAGAAGAAAAAGAGAAAAAGAAGAAATTCTGGAATGATGGCTGGTTGTAATCTCCTTTTCTTCCTCTTAGTCTTCTCCTTATTCTCCTCTTCTAATTCTCTTTGCTATGCTCCTAGCCTCTTCTTAATTCTGATTTTTCCTCCCTTCTTGAATGCTAAGGTTAAGTCTCTATTTATAATGGCTGAAAATCCTAGGTTGGAGAATCTTATTCAAAGGAGGAGATCTGGATGTCTCTTTCCTAGTAGATTTTGTTGACCAATTCAATGCTTTTTAGGCAAGTATCTGCTTTTACTTGGAGTGTAAGAATGAACCTTTTACCAAGGAAATTTGATCTTTTTGACTCCAATATCTTCTTCCATATTTATGTTTCTAATATTATAAGCTCACTAACATGTTTTTGCTTCATTCTCCAAAATTACTTTGAAATTGAAAAACTAACATAAGTAACTAAAATAAAGATAAAAGACATAACAAAAACTAAGAATAGAAAGTTTATAACATCTGTGATTTATGAACTTATCACTTTCACTTTCTCAAGTAGTTCAATATTGTATATATGATTTATTCCTCCTATCCTCTTTGTATTCTTTGTAATTATCTTTAAAATTCATCCTTTCTTATGCTTAATCTTTGTTAGAATGTAGCTTTTAGAGGTCTTATTTTTTACAACAAAAATCTTTGTAAAAAGAAAAAGGTTTCTACTTAGCCTTTAAGAGTAGTGAGGGTTTCATCTTATCCACAAAAGATAAAGGTGAGAGATTACTATTTTAGCCTTGAAAAATAGAGTTGTAAAGGTTATATTTTGTCCTTGAAAAGTATAAATTCAAGATAATGAGGAAACTCTTTAGCAAGTAAGGCCAAGGGAGAGGATATATGTATCAAGGCATAAGCTCTATAAATATATCTTGCTTGTTTAAGTTTGTTAATTAAATTTCTTAATTTCCATATCCAAAGTTCTAATTTGCTAAAGTTTTTGAGAAATCAATTCATCTCCCTCTTGATTTTATTCACCACAAGATCTTACAATCTCGAAACCAAAAATTTCCTGAAACTCAAAATGACCTAAATTATGGTTGACCCAAACATCCCAAATGACTCAAATTAGAACAAACCCAGCAATTAACCTGAACTTGAATAGGTACAATTTTATTTTAAAACATTAAGTTAATAAAAATTATAACTATACTATATATTATTAGTTTATTTTAATTTTGTAACTTATAATTGGAAAATGATAAAGTATATATTGTGCAAATGGTGGCTAAGGGAAAATTTAAAAAATGAAAAATTAGCTTGATGTTATTATTAGGGTATTAAAAATTAATTTTTTAAGCAATCAATTACAACTCAGTCTTCATATTTTTGTTATAAATCAAATAATTGGATTGGATAAATAGTAAGTTAGTTGTATTATTACCATAATAACATTTGGTCTGTCAAGCATGTTTAAGTTTGCTTGTCGGTAGAGTATGTTCCAGCTAACATGTTTAAGTTGCATTTGGCTAAACTTGTCAATTCTATCCGAACTTGAAAAATCTGAGTGACTAATCCAAATCTAAATTTGATCAAACCCAATTTGACCAAAAAAGTTTATAACCTAAACTAATCCAACTTAAAACCAAAAACATCTTAAAAGCTAAAATAATCTAAATCGAAATTGACCCGAACTCAAGTTAACCATATCAAAATTACTCGAACTAGAATTGACCCAATAATTTACCCGAACTAAAATAAGTATAAGTTTATTTTAAAACATTAATTTAATGAAAATAACATACTAATTTATTTTAATTTTGTGATTATAATTACTATTTTTGAAAATGATAAAGTATATACTATGCACATAATGGTTGTGGGAAAAGTTAGAAAATAAAAAATAAGCTTGAAGTTATTATATATACTATTAATGTATTAGAAATTAAAATTTTAAGCAATCAATTAGAAATTGATCTTAATATCTTTATTGTAAATTAAACAGTTAGATTGGATAAATAGTAATTTGTTCTATTTTTATCATAATAACCTTTGTTCAATGAAGCATGTTTAAGTTTTTTTGGTTAGTCCAGCATATGCCGGCTAACCTGTTTAAGTTGCTTGTGGCTAGACCTATCAATTTTGACCCTAACTAGAAAAACCCAACCTACGCATCCGAATCCAAACTTGAACCAACCTGATTTAACCAAAAAGGTCAATAATCTAAACCATGCCAACCTGAAATTGAAAATGATTCAAACTTGAAATGTCCAAATCCTAATTAACCCAAACACTAGTTAACTCAAATCAAATGACTTAAACTAAATTGGCCCAATAATTAACTCAAAATTACTCAAACTTAAATAAGTATAATTTTATTTTAAAAACTTAATTAAAAAAATAATAGTTATAACTAAATGATTGATTTAGTCTAATTTTATAACTTATAATTCCTATTTTGGAAAATGATAAAGTATATAATACGCAGTGACCATGGGAAAAGTTAGAAAGTTAAAAATAAGCTTGATATTATCATATATATGATTAATTTTAGTGTATATACCCCTGAGCCAATCATTCAAAAATATTATAGATACCCCATTTTGTTCGGGCCAACATTTAAGAAATCAAAAGTCATTATCTGAGGTATCATCGGGGTCATTCGGGCAAGCAATTCCCATTATTCCTAGCTATGGGAAGGTGTTCGAAGAACCAAAGATGCATAAAAGTCACATGTGGTTTTTATTTATCAATATAAGGCCTTCGCATCATCAAAAATTCAAATTTTATAGGTTGTATCGATATGAAGGTCAATATATCAATACATTTATATATTAGCTTGTTCTATCAATACAAGGCTTGGCAATAGTGAAATCACAATTTTTGGCCTAAATGTATCGATACATAAGTGAATGTATTGATAAATCCTGTTAGTATATTGCTTAAAGCCAATCAAATTGGATGAGGCATATATAAGTTAATAATGCAAAATATTCACTGATGTTAATGATTCAAGGTTTTCCTTGACGTTAGTGGTGTGATTGACAATCACGTAAACACTAATTGGATAAAGCCTTTGGAACACAATGGCCTTGCAAAGTTAGTAATGACTTATGGCGATAAGGTCGTTATGCTTCAAAGCCGAGTTTCTAAAAACATTCCTAGTCATCATATTGTTAAGACAAGGCATTGACAATGCACAAAGACGACCATATGCAAAGCCTTCATGCAATTGATGCATGCAACTCTTTGATGTCATAGAAGTTAAAGTTAGAGATACTTGAGGATAACATATGGGTGCTTGTTTTATGGGAACAAGTATAATGAACATGGCTCGTATAAGAACTCTATTTGGCATAAGTCACTAAGTGTCTATTGAATATGTTCTCATGTGCTAGTCATGTATATTAGTCCTCAAACTTGTGATACTAGGTCATTTTGTATGGAGAGTGTCATGCTTTGATTCCATCATGAATAAGTCCATAATAAAATGGATGCTTATGGTTGGGTGGTTTTGGGTATGGCATGAACTATACGAAGGTGAATGAGTGATCCAAAGAGGATTCACTATTCTAAGTGACATCGAAGACATATCTCATTTCTTCTTAGCTTCGGTTAACTTGATAAAGTCGTTGGCAAATGCATAATGAATTTAGGAGAAATTATTTCTCTAAATTCATGAGATTAATCAAAAGTTGCAGGAATTTATATGGATTGATACATGAGTAGACACTGCACTATGGTCATGGTCTTTTCTAGAATCTGGTGAAAAGACCTAAGTACTCTGAGAGGTTGGTTGCATAAAAGGTCATATTGACTCTACTTATATACCAAGCGGCCATTATGTCTTGCAGAGGCCAATCTTAGTCTATAAATGATCTATTGGGTGCTATTATGAAGGAAACCTAATGGGCCACACGCAATAAGATGATCTATTGGATTAAAACTGAGATTTTAGTAAGTACAACTTAATTATATAAAAGGCATAGTGAATAAGACTTAATTGAATAAGTTAAGAATAATTTAAGACATAAATAAGATTTATGAAATCGAATTAGATATACCTTAACATGGCAATAAATATAAGAATGTCTTATCAAGAAATGTCTATTTGTAGACATCATTTTAGGGATATTATTAAATAAAGCCAAATAATTGTATTTATAAAATTAAATAATTATTTGATAATTATTTAATATTATTTACATGAAGTGAAAATTGTTTTACTTGGGTTAAAAATTTTAATTATAAATTAAATTATCTAACATGTAAATTTAAGGGTTTGGGTTAAAAACCCCAATAATTAGGTCAAAAAAGTTTAGTTGTGAATTACTCCATGTTGGGCTTGCTATGGACTTAGCAATATGGTGTGCTATTGAGCTAAAACATTGATAAGTTAATATTAAAGCCCAATCTTGGACAAGCTAACTAAAATAGTTTTAATTGGGTTCTAAAAAACACTCCAAAGTGAGCCACCTTCTAGGTATGTTAGTAATGAGCTTAACTAACCCAATAGTCAAGCCCAACCTAGCCCAAGGTGTATTTAAATGCATTATTAAGGGTTTTATGGCTAGTAAGAAGCATCAAGAAAATCCTAGGCATAAACCTTCAACATCCCTAAAAGGTTTGGCACAACACCTATGCTTCTTTAAGCTCTTTTTGCATTTTCATGGTTTTTTCTAATTATTCTTGAATTGTTCTTAACATGATGAAAATATAAAATTGGTTTTATAGCATTGAGAGATTAGTTTTTCATAAAAGCTGTGTAATTGGCCAAATCCTAAAATCCCTATTTCTCTAAGCCTTTTTTTTGTCGATTAATATTCAAGGTAATCTCAAAGTGTTTTTGATCACAATGACAGATAGAAAATAAGTTATCTATCCTAAGTGAATCAACCAAAATAAAAAATTATGATTTTTAGATTTATTTGCTTGCATTTGCGAAAAACAACTACTTCCTACAAATCTGAACTCGTTTTTAGCATAATAGGCATGGAAATTTTTTACAGATCACTACAGATCTAAACTCATTGGCTATATATCTTTTGGTTAAGGCTTGAGAATCCTTCTAGCAAGCACCAGAGAACCACTGAACCTTATGAAGGCTTCACTAGGCATCTGTATGGATCATCGTTAGAAGCAAAACACTTGGATTGCTTGTGACCTCAAGAAGAGATCGTAGTAATCAACTTATGGTGTGTTTGTGTAGGGATCATCCTATTTAGAGTCACGAGTCTCTAGGAAGGTATGATTTTCATCAGATCTATGTTTTTAAATTGTAATCTGATCACATGTATATATTTTCCTAAGATCTTGAAGAAATCTAGGTGTTTCTTTGTTTAATTCCATTTTGTATGTTTAATTCTGATTAAATTTCTTGTCCATATTGATATACATGAGCCCTGATTTTTCCCTTCTACATTTTTCAATGTATCAATGCATTTTGGAAAAGAATTGCCTAGCTTGTGGCAATTTTCAGCTTTAGCACCATTGATCTAAAATTTTGATTTAACCATGTGTTTGGCTCTAAGGTTATCCAACTTTATATTAGGCTTCAATATTGGACTAATTATTTGGATCAAATGAATTTTTAAAGCCTAAGTAGCCATGTCATGTGACACTTTCATGACTTAATTCATATTCTTAAGGGGTAGCCTTGATCTTTCTCATGGCTCAGTTGCATAAAATTGCTTGGATCCTAAAATGCCTTGTCCTTATTTAAGCAAACTAATGGAATTATAAGACATCTGAGCGAAGTACCTAGTCCTCATTTGAGGTACATGCATCAAAGCCCTAAAGTGCCTTGTTTTTTGCATTTTGTCCTTGCTATTCACATCGTCTTATAAAGAATGTTGGCTTTAACTAAATGGGGAGATACATATTCAGTTTTTACAAATTTTCTCTACAGACAGCAGCCACCATCAACATCAAAACATTCTTATCTCATAGTCCTTCGTACCACCCCAAAAACATTTCCAAAACACCATTTTCAAGCCACTTTTCTTTCTAACTCATAGCAAGTAAGTAAAAACTAAGAAAGTCAACATTTTTGTTCGAAAAGAGCTTATCTTTTGGGAGGAAAATTGCTGGCACTATTTAAAAGCTAGGATTCCAAACTTTTTGGTATATTTTTTCAACTTATCTCTTTATTTTTGTTGCTCTTTTCATTTTCTACATCATGCTAGTGATCCTTTCATGTAACCATGACCTCTTGTAAGCTCCATGCATTTACTTTAAAGTTTTATCCATGAGCTTTTGGCTTTGTCATGCATTCATTCTTGAAAATCAAATCTTTTATGTTGTCATGAAATTTTCAGCCCTTTTTCATATGATGAAAACATCTACTTGAATGCTCATATCATGTTTAGTGCCTTCATAAACATGTTTTGGCATGTTCATGCATTTTTCTTGCTAAAAATCATGCCTTTATGTTGTCCAGCACATGTTCATATCATGAAAACATTTTTCTCTATGCACATATCATGTTTCATGTCTCCATGAACATATTTTAGTATGATTCATTATCCATATTTTTCCTTGCTTTTTTAGCATGTTGCTTTAAAAAAAATGATGTCTTATTGGTGTTCTAGCATGTTTTTTATTCTTTGATGCCATATTTGAATGTTTTACTTGGCTAAAAAATGCTTGCTTGGTGTTTTGCTCTTGTGACAAAATTTATTTCATTTTAGAAAAACCCTCAAGTTAAGTCTATGGTAACCTCAATAAATGGGGATTAACATGGATTTAATGTTTTCTATCAATTGGTCTTCCAATCTTAGGGAAAGATCAAGCTTTTCATGTTTGGATTCAATGTTATAAAGGCTAATATTTTGATTTTCAAAAACAAAACGTGTCTTTTGAAATTTTCCTAAGTTGTTCATGCCTTGATCTCTTGTCTAGTTGTCTTTTGCTTATGACATGGTTAACGGGCTATTTCATCTTCCTAAATTGCTTCAAGATTATGCAAAAAAGCTTGTGAAGCTATAATCACTGACCTCTTTTTTCACAGACATTCAAATGTCTGAACTCAAGTCTAGCTCTAAGAAACTAAAAAAATTGAAATTTCCCCTGTTTAGCATTGGTAGCATTGTAATCTTAAATTTAAAAATGATTTTAAGCTTTACATAATTTATTTTTCAAATTTTTTGGTATTTTCCCTAAAAAGGCATTGAATTACCTTTCCTCTGACATTTTATTTGTCCTTGGATTATTCTCTAGGAAAGAGTTATAATTTTTTGAAGCATTACTATTTGGAACCTTTGGAATCAGCGATTAGCATTCTGTTTAGGTCAATTCAACCCTTGGATGATTTTTCTAGAATTTTTTTTATATTTTCCCAAAAGATACATAAAATTCTCTTTCTAAAAAGATATTTTTTTGTGACTTAACATTTCCAAATATGTCTGAGATAATTTTTTCAAAATTCATTGCTCCCTTTCTGTACAATGTCACAAGTGCTAAATCAGGTGTAACTTTAAAAATTATTTCTCCTAGAAGATGATTTTCTAGGATTTTTGAAATAATTTTATATCAATCCTTATCAAGTTCCCTTTCCAATGGTACCTAACCTAAGCCTTAGGACCTTGGAATCAATTTGGAATAAAATCAAAAAAGGGATAGTGCAATGTTGTCCCTTATTTTAACCATTAGCCGAAATTAATCGATTTTTCTAAAATCTCTCTCTAAGGCATTCAAATGCTTATAAGTGAGTCTGATCAACCTCGTAAGTCAAAAAATATGTATCAACCCTTTTTAGGCTTGAATTAAAAAACAAGCATTTTTCTAGATTTTATCACACCTACTTTTTTCAATTCCCACATTTTAAATAAAAATTCATCGATTTTTGTCAAAAACTATAAAAAATGTCATTTTTCAAGAAATATTCAAATCTTTATCAATTTAAGTCTTCTAGTCTCATCTTTCCAAAAATTATCAAAATTAAATTTTCTCTCTCTTGAATTTCTATGAATTTTTTAAAATCCAAATCTATCTTTCATGCCTAAATCAACCATTGAATCCCAAATGTGTCTAAAAAATGGTTAGCTTGGTTACTTTTAGATAACCTTGGGATCGATTTTTGAGTTTCATAACCTAGAATGCTATATTCAATAGGCATTCAATCATGCCTAGACTAAATGATCGATGGTGGCTAATTGTTGGCCACTTTGTGGTAGCCACCTAAGGCTACTTAAACAAGCAATTTGTCTGATGGTCTCCCTTTATGTTAAAAAAAAAGAAGTCCCTATCAAGAGGAAACTTTTTCATAAGGAATTTTATCATTTCTCTATATATTAACTCATGATTGTTTCTCACTCCATAAGGATTTTAAGGCATGTTGCACTAGCTTGGTGACTCTGTTGGGGATACTTTAGAGAGTTAGGCCTACTACTAATCATGCCTTACTTGGTTCTCGATTCCCTCAGTTCTCAATCATTGTTTAACTAGAATCTCCTTTCATTTTTGTCTACTAATCTTTTATTTGTCATTATTTTTGATCACTAGGGATTGTCTTGTTCATTAATATGA
>JAQSVH010175249.1:17714-35339 GCA_029448705.1 Adansonia digitata
AAGCTTTTAGGTTCTAAATTCCCTATGACTCTTGTGAGTAACCCTCTGCATTTGCACGAGGAAAGACATCCATTGGATTGAACCTATTCTGCCAAGCCTACAATGGTTTTAGGATTGAGGTGCCTCGACTGTCCTTATCGGACAAATGAGCAATTCATTTTATTATGAAAGGGAGTATGCACGACTTAAAAAATGTATAATCTTGATGAAGAATTATCTTTTCAATCGGGACTCCTCTATTTTATGATGTTACAGGTTTCAAAAAGGTACAGGTTCTCAACTTTTGATCATAGAGGGGGATCATCAAATGAATTACCTACCAGACTAGTCTTCGATGGACACTATGAAATGGCCAACGATTGGAGTAGCCATTGAGCAATTAGGCTACTGTGATCGGATGCCTATTGAAACAAATATTCTTAGTTACAAAATTTAAAACATCGATTCCATGGTCTGCGCAGTCCAAAGATTCACAAGTTGGGTTTTGGAGTTGGTTACGTGTAAGCAGGTACTAACCTTCCTGTGCGCCTAAAATTGGTACCTTTCTAGCCATGTCTTAACTTGGTTTTAATTTCCTAGGTTTTGACTAGTCATTATTTTGTTATAATCCCCTTTCAATGCATGATTTTGAACAAAATGACGAACTTCGATTTTAAGGAAAGTTTGTATCTCATATGCACCCCATGGGGGTGGGAAATGCTAGGACTTTAGACTAAAATGATCTCTGAATTTAATTTTGGAAAATCAGATGTTTTGTGTCAAGCACTAGGGGGATACTTACATAGAACATCGCCTTTGTAATTTTTTGAAAAATAATTTTACCAAGTATAAATGCTAAGTAATCACCATAAAGGAAAACGAGTTAGTAAGACGATAAAAGAAGCAATATTGCATAACATAGATCACATAAAATAAAGAAAGAGAAAGAAAAAAATGCGACTAGAATATGTTTTGTATTTGTCATTGATTATCTTGAAATAACCAAGTTAACAATTTTGGAAATGTGGTTAGACCCATTGATTAATCAAAGTTTGAAAATCAATTAAAATCTTGACAAGTTCAAAGAAATTAGAGAGAAAATTTAAATTTGATGATATTTTAAAAGTGAAGTTGTGATATCCATTCAAAAAATAAGGTTGCAGTATCACTATAGAGGAAAATTTTTGATAATTTTTGGAAAAATGAGCTTTAAGGATTCATCACGATAAGGGTTCAGTGATTTCTTAACAAAAATGACATTTTGACAATTCTTGATAATGGTAGGTGATTTTTAATAAAAAGAAAAATCGATAAGATAAGGATGGTAAGTCTTGAAAATTGGTCCATGGCTTAATCCAAGCCTAAAGGGTTGACACATGTACTTTTTGACTTAGCGAGGTTGATTAGGATCATATAAAGGCATCCAAATACCTTAAACTGGAAATTTAGAAAGATCGACTAGTTTTGGCAATTGTTAAAAATAGAGGATAGCATTATGCTATCTCCTTTCTTGATTTTATTTTGGGAAAATTCGAAGGTACTAGGAATTGAGTAAGGCACCGTTGGAAAGGTGACTCGACAAGGTTTAATGAAAAGATATTTCAAAAATCCAAAAAATCACCTTCCAGGAGAAAATAATTTTTGAATTTGGGTCATGCGTGACACTGATAGCACATGTAGGGAAAAGGGTGCGGCAGACTTTGAAAAATCATTCCTGACTCATACAAAATCATTAAATCACAAATGATATCTTTTTGAAATGGTAATTTCACAAAAAAATTTAGAAAAAAAATTTTAAGAATTCATAAAAATATCTAATAGGATGGAATGGCCCAAATAGAATATGAACTATTGATTCCATGGGTTCTAGATAGCATTAGTTTGGAAAATCATAACTCCCTCATCTGGAAAGATTCGAGGGCAAATAAGATACCATTGGGAAGGTAATTGAAAGCCTTTTTTTTGGGGAAAAATATCAAAAAAATTTAAGAAAAATGTTTTAAGGTTTAAAAATGATTTGTAAAATCAAGACTATAGTGCTATCAAGGCCAAAACAAGGAATTTTTTTTTTTGGATTTCTTAGGTCTAGTCTCAGGCCATGGAGATCTGAATGTTTGTGATAGATGGGAATGAATGACATAGGCTTTAGGAGCTCATTCCATAATCATAGGGTAGTTTGGGATGATGAAATAGCCTATTAACACAAAGACTCTAATAAAAAAGATCAAGGCATACACAATTTTGGACAATAAAAAAAAGGACATTTATTTTGTAAACATAATATGTAGCCTTAGTAATCCTTGAATCCAAATATGAAAAACTTTGATTTTTCTCTAAGATTAGAAGACCAATACAATAGAAACCTTAAGTCCATGTTAGTTCTCATTTATTAAGGTTAACATGGCCTTAACTTGGGGGTTTTAGGAAAATAGATTTTTGACAATTAACAAACAAGCATTTTGACAAACATTTGATGATTAAAAAATGATGTCAATGACAATAAACATGGTGGGCATGTGTAAATATGTGAAAATGACATTCAAGCATGGAAATGATGATGATATGTGAAGAAATAAGCATAAAAATGCATGGAGATGATGGTTAAACGCATGACATCAAGAAATATGCCATGGAAATTAGGTAAACATGCTTGAACAAATAAAAAATGCTTGTTGGAACTTTATGACAGCATTAAAACTCATCATCAAGACCAAACAAAAACATAGTAATAAAAAAATGTGATAGAGGGGTTAACAAAGCACCAAAACAACCTAAATTTGTCATTTCCAAGGCCATAAATTGCACGTGAATCCTAATACAAGGTCATGGCCAGCATGTTAGAGCTCACCAACATTATGAGAAATGTAAAAACAAGTAAATAGAGGAAGAAAGGATAAGGGTTACACTCAAAGCTTTAATAACCTTATTAATGGTGTTGAACAGAACAATTATTAACTTATAGCTATGTTTTTAGCCTTCCCTTGGTATGATTGCAACAAGAAAATGTGGCTAAGAATGAGCTTAAAGGTTAGATCAATGGGGGGATGTTTTATGCAGGCGATGATTTTGGAGCAGCTAGAGAGCTACGAAAGTGAGGGTTTTTAAAGTGTGGGGGCTGATGTAAATGTGTAAAGGTTTTTTTTTTAGCTGAGCTCATAAAATATCTTATATAGGATTCATTGTTAGCCCTCAAAAACTAGGAATTATAAGATGTTTGAGTCATTTGGGGTAGACAAAGTGGTGACTCATCCAACCAAGAAGAAAATTTTTAGCATTTTATTAGCTGAGGCTGAAGGGAACTATTTCTCAATGAATATTGGATTTCGAAAACATCAAAACATAAACATAAACTCAACAAAAATAGTAAGCATAGAAATAGCCAGACTTTTTTGTAGATCTTTAGGGAGGGACTAACATGTTGCAAAGAATAAAAATTTAATTCAAGATTTAATCATCCATATGATTAGAAGATACCAAAAAATTAGATGTCATAATCTAAACAACATCAAGAAACTGATTTCTTGAAGGATTCTTGAAGATCACAAGCAACATACATGTCTTGCCTCTAGCAGTTATCCATATAGGTAGCTGTTGAAATCTTCTTGAGGCCTGGTGGTTCTCCAAGGGTTATCAACCCTTAACCAAAAGGTAACTTTAAATCTTGAATTAAACTAGAACCAAGAAAAAAGAATGGAAGAAGTTTGCAGTAAGCATAAGCTCTCTTAGGAAGATGGTACAAACTAGGCTTGATGTTCAAGTTGGAATATTTTTTAGACAAACTAAATTTTATCTTATAAAATATTCCCTTAAGTTATTCAACAGCCTCCTATCTCAAAATTAGGTTAAACTACTCACTAAACCTTTAGGCCATCATATCTGTCTATACTAACTCAATCCTACTCCTAGTCAAATTTAAAATGGAATAGTTTTGACCTAGTTAAAACTTCCTAAACACGTTGAACTTACTCTTCTTATTTTAGGTTAATTAAATGGTTAGCTATTCCTTCCCATCTTGGTCAAAATACCCACCAAAATTGGGCCAAAGAAAACATCCAACGAGCTTGGTCCATATATAATGCAATTTAAGGTATTTTTGGTCAGACGTATGTTTCTTTGAATTTAATCCAATTAATTTAATTTAATTCAATCAAAATAAATAATATTTATTAAATAAATATAATTATCAAATAATTATAAAAATTAAATCAATAAATTAGAAACATAATTTAGCTAGTATATACACATCCCTATGAATTTTATCATTATAAAATCCTTAATTTAGTTAAAACTACTTTTAACTCAATTTAGTAATATTAAAAGGGATAACAAATTCTTGAGATAGGATATTTGATTCTAAATCAAATAGTAAATCTAGCTAAAATCCTATTTCATCTAAAACTATTGTTTATCAACTTTACACTTCATGTCTCAATTTAGGCATTATTTAAATAAGATAATCTTATTATTATTAATGTCTTAGTTAGATAACAAAATCTAAATGTCACAAATCTAATTTTGCCTTAATAATTGAACCCTTCAATCATGTCCTTTTTCAAATTACGTTTTATTTAATTAAGTCATACTTAATTAAATCTCGGATTTAATGCAACAGATCTACCTTATTGTGTAAGGCTCACTACTTTTCTAACATGTTGGCAATGAACATAAATAATTCCATTAATTATGTTCATAGATCAAGAGTGGGATCTAGTAACCTGTCATGACCACCTAAATGTTGAGGAGTTATGTGACCTTATAGAAACCTTTCAATAACTAGCCTTTCAGTGTAGTACGATCTGTTCACCATATATCCCAGATTAAAGATGAGCATGGTGTAGTGTCTACCTAAACCTCTATTTATATTAGTTCTTACAAGTCATGGCTAATGCTCATGGATTTATGACCTAATAATCTATTTATGCTCCGGCCAGAGACTTTATTCTAATTAACCATAGTTAAAAACACTCGAGATATTTTTTCAATGTCACTTGGAGTGGTGAATCCTTTCTGGATCATTCATTCATCTACCATATGATTTATGCTATACCTAGAACCCCTTACCATAATCGTCCATCTATTTTGGACCAGTTCATGATGGAAACAAAGCATAACACTCTTCATATGAAATGACCTAGTATGAAAAATTTTGAAGACTATTATGCATGATTGGCGCATGAGAACATATTCCATAGACACTTGGGTGACTTTTACCAATTAGAGTTCTCATTCGGGCCATGTTTAGTGAATTTGTTTCCACAAAACAAGCACCTATCTACCATTCCCAAGTATTTCTTGTACTTCAACCTCTGTGAGATCAAAGGGTTACATACATCCCATACATGGAGGCTTAGCATATACTAGTCTTTATGTATTGTCAATGCCTCATTTTGATAATACAATGTCTAGGAACATTTTTAGAAACATGACTTTGATGCATAAGAATCTCATCAACGTAACTAATTTACTAACTTTGCAAAGCCATCATGCTTTAACGGTTATATCTAATTAGTGTTTTCATAAGTGTCAGTCACGACACTAACATGATGGAAAACTTATGTGACTTCAACTTACTAACATATACGCAGTTATTTGACCATGTATCCAATTTCCCAATACGATTGGTTCAATGGCACACACCAATATCTCCCACTTGCACTTAAAACAATCACATTGTTTCATAGTGTCTACATGTTAGAGATTATGTCAATTCATCTTTTGTAATCTCTATTATCGAGTTATAAAACTATTTTGATCACAATGAGACTTTGATTCCAATCATATGGCTCAGTTGTCTTACAACTATTAGAATCATATTAAATAGCCTAGTAGATATAATCCATAATAAATAATTTTTATAAGCCTATAATGAAATGATTTATTCTATTTCTCATGGATATAAATATGTAATCTCTCTAGTTTGGAACTTTTTCCAAAATTACATCCAATTATGTATAACTTTAGTTTGTTACTAGTTCATGTATATTAACCTTTAATATCCTATGAATATTCCCACTAAGTCTTACATTTTCACGAATATTAACTTTTACTAATTCATGAGCAGCCCCACTAAACATAGTTTGAATAAAACCTTTTATTGTATTCAAACGTAATAAGATTTGTATTTTAAGTTAATTAGGCTTAAATTAATCAATTGGTATAATTTGATAAACCATAATGTAGAACAATTCTACTATGATTAAAAAGCATGGCATCCTTATGCCAGTAAAAGATATATGTTCAAAACATTTATCCTAAAAAGAATTCTTAAAATTCAATCTATAAAATGGAAGTTATAAACATCCAATGCTTATAATAATAAATCATAAAAATGAAAGTTCTCAAAGATTTTCATGTATGGAGATGCAAGCCTGATCCATATCATCTGGGTTGCTATTTTCTCCATTAGTCCATCTTCATTTATCATTTTCCTTGTCTTTATCATTGGTCCCTACAATATGTCAAAAATATTTAGTACCAATATTTAAGTATCATATACCTAAGGAAAGTAAATGAATTCTCAAATCTATACCTGAGGTAGAAGCTTTTTTTTCCTTTTATTTGATCGATTGAAGGTACTCTTTGCAGTTTCTCCTTTGTTGATCCAGTTTTCTACAATTATGACAAGTTTTTAATTTTATCCTTAGATTTCACTCCATCAGATAGATTCAAACTCTTTGAACCATTTTTTCTTGATCTTTTTGGTTTTCTTAGAAGTAACTAAGTGGACAACCTTCTCGTTAGTGAGAAACATCTTTGCCATAGACAATATGTTCAACAATTTCAAAAGGGATGTCTTTTAGTGATTCATGTTAAAGTTTAAAACAAATTGCAAAAAACCTACAGGCAGAGAGGAAAGAATTAGATCAATGGTTAATCAATTATCCATCAACCAACCCAATTGTTCAAGATGGGTAATTTAGCTAATTATTTTTAGCACATGTGTTCTAACAGGTGTACCTTTAGACATCTTTGTTTGGAATAATTCCTTTGAGATGTCTAGCCTTTTAGTGTGCCTTTCCTTATTGAATAGTTCTTTAAGTTTGGAAAGATGTCTGAAGCTTCCATACCCTTATGTTGCTTCTGGAGATTAGGTGCTATGCAAGCCATCATAACACATGTGGCCTGTGTGAGATCATCTTTACGAACTCGATAGGCATCTTTTTCTTTTTGAGAAGCATCAGGTTTGGTCAAGGACATAAGCCTTATGCTTTTATGTTAAAACAATTTTAACATTTAGGGCCAGCCAATGAGCCTATTTAATTTGTTAGCATCCAACATGCTGCACAGTGACATTAGAAGTCATACTTCTGGTTTATATCCTATATGAAATCAATACATATTTAATGTTAGTAACATACATAAGATAATCATTTAGCCAACTTTTAGAACTAAAATGATTATTTCTCATTACTTTTATGTAATTAAGCCCTCATCCATAATAGGATTACGTTTGAATCCTCTTAATAAGCTAGGACCCCTTTCATTCTTTTATAACCTTAGGTTTGCCCAACAAGCTATACAAGAACTAATTGAGTGGCTAACTTAGCTGACCAATTATATCTTTATACAACTCTTTGATCAGTTAGATGGTGACCTTTTTCCCAAATACATCATATTTATTTAACTTAACCATTGCCTCAATGCTATGGGGTCAAGTTTGGAAGCATTTGGACAACATGGCTTTAGTTTAGTAAGACCATTAATTATACCTTAAGCAGTTTGGGTAGAACGGATGTGGAAGGGACCTTGGGTTTGCCTAACAAATCCTTGCGATCAAAACTCAGGTATCTTGCTATAATCAATGGAAAGCATATAATCATGCTCAGGCATAGGCTTAATATTTTACGAGGGATTTCTTTTATCAAATATTATTATTTAAGTACCCTTGATTTGATTTTGATTACATTGCCATTGACATTTATTTCAAGTGCATATATATATCACACACACATATATATATCAACATAAAATAAATTTATCACATGCAATCTACTAGGATGATTATGGACTTTTATCTAAACTAGTTTCCTTAAACCATTCGGAAACTAGGTGGTCAATTCCCTAGAGATACATTTGCATATCACATAGGTCTTCATGGTAATCTCCTTGGACTTCATTTTGGCGCCATCTCCTTTGCACCTTGGAGTAAATAAATTCTCTATTACAAACCTAATCCTAGATTGCTAACTATGTAACAATTATGTAAGTTTAAAGAAACTTTAAGTTGTGTTTAAGGGAAGTAAGGTGAAAAGAGAAATTTAAAACCCTGAATAACAAGAAGATAAGGCAGGGTTTGTAGACCCTATTTAAAAATAAATACCAAAATGAATAAACTTAACCATCCGCAACCTAGTCAAACTAAGGTCTAAGTCTATAACCACTTTCATGCTTTAACAATTATAGCATAATAATAATAATGTGTTGCTAATATCACATTTTAATCAAATGTACACAATGCATGTACAAACAAATTTATAACATTTCAACAAAGCATCTATAAGAATTAGCCACAGTGATTAAACATATTTTAATCTCATTCCTAACTTTTAGGAAACTAGTTTTAAATAGGACATTTACAAACTTTTAGGTGATTTGTCTCAACAAGGACAAATATGTTTATTTGTATGCCTAAATTAGGTTTCCAAAATTAGTATATTCAATGAATTAAAATTAAAATCACTTATTTAATTAAACAATTTAAGAAAACAAGTTTCCAAATCTTGATTCTTTAAAACATGTTTATTTATAGAAACCTAGTTGAGTTAAAACTCTTTCAATATTCCTAACTTTTAGGAATCAAGTTCCATTAGGTAATTATTTATCTAATCCAACTTAAACTCTTTCATAATCTAAGGAATCTAATTCCTAATTTTGAGGAATTTCACTCCTAGTATAAGATTAGCTCTAATGGAAGTAGGACTCTAATAATTAGTGCCCTTGATTTTAACGAATTTTTTGGCCACACCAATAGCCTTTGACCGCCACCCTTGGATGATGTTTTGGGGCTGTTTCAAGTTCTAGAAAAGTAGATTAGGTGCCACCAAGAACTGATTCAAGGCTACATTCAAGATGGCATCTTTCTTGCTCTGAACTACAAGTCACAAGAAAAACCAAGAAGTGGCACTACCTTGCCGCAAGTTTTACTTTTGGTGCCTAATATTCCGCACCTTTGGAGGATGTTAATACACTGATTTTAAATGTTGGAAAATCATTGAAGATTGCTATCAAAGTTTAAATGAAAGCAGCAAAATCAATGGCAACATATTGCCATGAAAATCGCAAATCACATGGATACACCTTTCATGGACGTAGCATCAACATGCCTTGCTTTTTAGAAACAAAGATCAATTCAAGAATTATTATTCTTTGATTAACTTGCTGCACTAAAGTGCAGCAAACCTATGAAACTTTTCCATAGAGATTTCAAGGTGCATTGAAGCAAGAACATATCCAAGATCAGCCAACAGCAAGTGCCATGTGATATCCCTAAGAAAATTGTTTTAAATCATTTTTAAATAAATCAAAATTGAATTTTATAAGTTTAATCTCATAACATCATAAAAATCAATTTTATAACAAAGAAATCATCAAGAACAATTCCTAGAGAAATTGCAAATCATAAGGAAAAGCCTTCAGGTTTCAACAATTCAATGTGTAATCAATCTAAATGAATAAAAAAATAAATTTTTATTAATTATTAAACCGTTGAAAAATGATCAATATACACTCTAACCATGCTGCCTAGGATTAAGAAAGTTTATAAAATTTATTTCATAAAATTCAATGGCTCAAAACTTCATAAATCTGTACATGTGACATTTGAATGTCAATTATCATGAATTAGCCTATACTTTCTACATGTAATCCACAACCTATAGGCTCTGATACCTCTTGAAGGGAACTTTTTGCTAGTGAAGTCTAAACTCATACAAGTATCAGATTTCAAAAACATTAAAATATAAGCATAAATGCAGTGAAAATAGTAAACATGGAAATAGGCAGACTTCACTACATATCTTTAGAGGGGGACTTAAATATAGTAAACAATAAAACTTTAATTTAAGATTTAATCATCCATATGATCAGAAGATACCTTAAATTTAGATGTCAAAATCTAAACAACAAAACACCAAGAAACTTGTTTCTTTAAGTATTCTTGAAGATCATAAGCAATACATGTGTTGCCTTTAACGATTATATAGACAAATATTCTCTTAAGATATTCAATAGCCTTTTATCTCAAAATTAGGTTAAAAATACTTGCTAAACCTTTAGATGATCATATCTATATATATTAGCTCAATCCTACTTTTAGTCGAATTTAGAATGGAATAGTTTTAACCTAGTTAAAACTTCCTAAACAAGTTGAACTCGTTCTTCTCGTTTGAGGTCAATTAAATGGTCAATTATTCCTCCCTATCTTGGCCAAAATACCCACCAAATTTAGGTTGAAGAAAACAACCAGCAAGCTTGGTCCATATATGGTGCAATTTAGGGTATTTTAGGCTAAAATTATGTTGCTTTGAATTTAATCTAATTAATTCAATTTTATTTATTCTAAATAAATAAATAATATTTATACAATAAAAAATTATCAAATAATTATAAAAATTAAATAAATAAATTGAAAACATAATTTAACGAGCATATACATATCCTTATAGATTTTATCACTATAAAATCCTTAATTTAGTTAAAACTATTTTAAACTCAATTTAATATTATTTAATATTAATTATCAAATAATTAATATAATAATAGTATTAGAAGGGATAATAAATTATTGGGATAGGATATTTAATTCTAAATCAAATTCTAAGTCTAGCTGAAATCCTATTTCAATTAGAAGTAGTGTTTATCCACTTTTGCACTTCATGTCTTAATTTAGATAATATTTAAATAAGACAATCTTATTGTTATTAATGTCTTAATCAAACAACAAAATCTAGAATTTCACAAATCTTATTTTGCCTTGAATAATTGAACTTTCAATTAAGTCCTTTTTTCAAATTACTTTTTATTTAATTAAGTCATACTTAATTAAATATCAGATTTAATCCAGCATATCTACCTTATTGTGTGTGACCCATTAGGTTCCCAAGATGTTGCAATGAACATATAATCCCATTAATTGTGTTCATAGATCAAGAGTAGATCTAGTAACCTATCATGACAACCCTCATGTTGAAGAGCTAGTGTGACCTTATAGAAACCTTTCAATATAGTACAGTCCTTTCACCATATATCCCAGATTGTTTTGATTTGCTACCATGGGATTAAGATAGATGACTATTGCCATCGACAGGGTTGGTACTATGTTAAGTTGGTGCTCTTGATGAGTTACTTCTTGGATAGCGGTAGTGCTATAAGTGGGTGATTTTCTAGGTTAGCTGGCTATATTCTAGTATTTGTGGCATTGGCTTGTCTTTTTCCTTTGGGTACTGTTAATAGCTCTATGAGTTTTATGATTTGTGCCTACCAACAAAGCACCTAGTCCTAAAACTTTCTATACATCAACTCAAGTCATTCAATCTGTGCTTGGTGATCATTTTCCATTATTTATTTGTGACGACCATATTATAACGGTGTGGGATGATTGGTTTCATGTTATTTTCTTCGGTTCTTTGCACTTTTATGACAATTCTCATGTTATTCTTTGTTAAAATGTATTTATTAATGATTGCTTATGATGAGATGATGATGATGAGTATGGAGTCATGATAATAAATGATTATTGATATGCAAACGTGAATATGGCAACAAAAGAATAAAGTCAATTATGCAAATGCAATAGAGGCAATTGGTTAATAGAACACCTTCACCAATAATATCTTTTATAGAGCAATAAACAGAGTTTTGATTACACATGATTATATCTGAAAATATCTAATATGATTATATTATCAATCACGTGTTTTAAGAAATTCAACATCTACTGTTTATGGTCCCTAATGTGTAAGATGTCTTGCTTCAAAGATCAGGTTATCCTAACCATGTCATTTGCCTCCATCTAGGCTGCCTAGATTTGTTCAATAAGATGGTAATGATATTCTTGGTGATTCATGGATCAGTGAGACTTGTTGTTGCTTCCTTTAGACTAGTCCAAGAAATGCACTTGCTATCTCCTTTCATCTTGAGGTGGCCATCGATCCATGACTCTATGGCTTCAAGGATCTATGCTAGTTTCTTTTTAAAAATTGAGGGTTGCGATGCTTTACAGTACTTTCTATTAAACTTGACATTTTCAATGTTGAGTAAGGCCACATATTCATTAATCGTGGGGAATAAATTTTTCGAACTAAAGGTGAAGCATCGATATGCTAGGTCTTAAAATTGTGATGCTGCTTGCAACACGCTAACATCCAACCAGGCTTGGAGTAAGAGAGCTATGTCTCCATACCTCTTCGTAAATGATTACCTCTTAGTATTGCTCCAACAAGCCTATATATCTTCAAATCTTACAGTCGTTCTGACAGAATCTTCACCTTTTCATGGATTATCAAGGTGTAACCAAACCTAATAATATCCCTCTCTATACGTTGCCAACCTTCTGATCATGCCTTGATTTATTCGAAAGACTTAAGGATGGGAACATGCTATCGCTCCAAGATAGACACCTCTTGTTAAACACTAAGCCCCAAACTAATTGTCCCATGATAATAATTATGATGCATGATGCATGTAGCAATCAGAACAAATAAAAGAGAATGAAATAGGTTAATGACAATATAAAATAATATAAGCACGAATAAAGAATAAAAGAATGTAAATAACACATGGAAAATGCCCTGCCAACAGGCGTTACGATGTCTAGGAGCAGACATGACAAGAATTAGGATAAGATAAGTACCTACGAACAACATAACAATGTGTCCGGCTTAAAAATCACCCTCTTTAAAGTGATACCGTACCTTTAGTGATAAGTTGACAACCTATGCAATGGCGTACGTATGCCATTACTTAGTAATAGATAAGTTAAGCCATCGATTGGATAGCAAAACAGCTTTTTTGGGTGAAGTTTTCCTTTTATCTAGTTAGTATAGTGCCTTTGAAGGAGAAAAATCTACTGAGTTGACAATGGTGTTTGTTCATCACCATCTAAGCTATGATATGCGTTAAGCAACCATTTGGCTAACATAATGGCGTATTTGGGTTGGACATGAATTTTTAAGGCAACATGGTTGCTTTGCAAGTGATAACATTCGCTTGCCATTCCTTATTTATTGACAAGAGTTATGCATTAATCGAACTACAGAACAGACGTGTCCTAACACTAACATGATATACATGGGCGATAATGTTCATTCATTATCGCCTACATAACTGTGGTATACGAAAGTAAAAGGTTAGAAGTGTTTCCTTGAGTGTTTATTTCTCTGAGTCATTCTAGTAGCATTTTGAAGTGGCTCAACATAGTTTGGCTTGTAGGGCTCACTATATGGTTCTAAGTTTACATCTAGATGGTATCTGAATCACTCTTCTATTTAGTAAGAATAGTTGAGGCACCTCGATCTTAGGCCCATTGCAAGCTTGGTAGAACGAGTTTGATCCGATGGATGTATTGCCCTATGCTAATGTGAAAAGCTATTCACAGGAGACATAAGTACTTTACACCTCATAAGGTATTGCTATGCTTTTAGAGAGGGGTACTCATAAGGCTAATAGCTTACTTCCACCCAATATTTGAGACACTAACCTCACCATAGAGTTAGGTGGGAATCTAATGCAAATGCATGTCCACGATGTGTGTAGGGAAAACAATCAAACCTTTTGTTTACCTTTGTATCACCATATTTATTGAATCAATATATATTTAGGAACACGGTAGCCCCTGACGATCACATGACAAAATCATAACAAATAAGATATTAGCAGACAAAAATGGAAGAGGATTATAGTTGAATAATAATCGAAAACCTAAATATTCAAGAACCAAGTAAAACATGGCTAATCGTAAGCACCAGTGGAGTTACCAAGCTATCGGCATTGTGCCTTTGCCTTTTATCACTAAAGAAAGCACGCATGACTTAAAAAAATGCTTGATGTCAATAAAAAATTATCCTCTTGGCTAGGACTCCTCACTTTTTGTGATGTTAAAGGTTCGAGAAAGTATAGGTTCTCAACTCTTTTCAAACAAATAGCTCATCAAACTAGTCTTGAATTGCCACTACAAGATGATTAATGATTGGAATCACCATCGATCATTTGGGCTAGGAGTGATCAAATGCCGATTGAAACCAATATTCCAAGTTACAAAACTTTAAACATCGATTCCATGGTCTGCATAGTATAAAGATTTGCTAATTGGGTTTAAGAGTTGGTTACATGCAATGAGGTACTAACATCCCTATGACGCCTAAAATCCGTACCATTCTAGCCATGTCTTAACTTGGTTTTGGTTTTCTCAATTTTAACTAGTCATTATTTTGCTATAATCCTATTTTAATGAATGATTTTAAATAGAATAAAAAAACCAGGTTTTTAAGGAAAGTTCGAATCTCATACGTTCCCTATAAGGGTAGGGAGCATTAAGAGTTAGAACTAAAATGATCTTTGGATTTAATTTTGGAAAATCAAATATTACATGTCAACATTAGGAGATACTTACATAGAACATCACCTTTGTAATTTTTTGAACAACGATTTTAACAAATATGGATGGATGGTGATCACTGCAAAGGAAAACATGTTAGTAAGACGATAGAATAAGCAATATTGCATAAAATGGTATCATACAAAACAAAAAGGAAAAATGGAATAGAGGCAATCATAATGTATCTCGTAATTGTCATTGTTTATCTTAAAATAACAAAGTTGACAATTTTAGATATGTGGTTGGATCCATTGATTAATCAAGGAGTGAAAATAGGTTAAAATCTTGACAAGCTTAGAGAAATCAAGGAAATAAAATTTTAATTTGATGATTTTTAAAATGCAGGATTATGTTATACCCTCAAAAAATGAGCTTGTAGTGTCTAATGGATAAAAAATTTCTATAATTTTTGGAATGACAAGCTTGAAGGATTTATTACGATTAGGACTTGGCGATTTCTTGACAAAAACGACATTTTTACAATACTTTACAAAGATATGTGTTTTTTTATTAAAAAAGGGAAAATTGATAAGAATGAGGATGATAAGTCTTGAAAATTTATTCATGCTTGATCCGAGCCTACAAGTGTCGACAAAGTACTTTTTAACTTGACGAGGTTGATCAAGATCACATGGAGGCATCTAAATACCTTGGAGTGGAAATTCAAAGATATCGACTGGTTGAAACCAGGGGACAACATCACGCTGTCCTTTTTCTTGATTTTGTTTTAAGAAAATTTGAAGATGTTAAGAGTCATGGGAATTACCATTAGAAAGGTGACTCAACAAGTTTTAATATAAAAATATTCCAAAAATCGAAAAAGATTGCCTTCTAGGTGGAAATAATTTTTGAACTAGGGTCATATGTGACACTGATAGCAAGCTTATGGAAAAAGGTGTGGCAAACTTTGAAAAATCATTCTTGACTCTTATGGAATCATTAAATGGCAAATGATACATTTCTAGAAAGTGAATTTCATGAAAAGTTTAGAAAAAATAATTTAAAGATTTAGAAAAAGCATCTGATTGGTCGAAATGGCACAAAGAATGTAAATAGCTGATTCTAGGGCTTTTGGATAGCATTGGTTTGGAAAATCATAACAATGATCATGAATTGAAAAATTATTTTTGAGTGACATTTATTTTCACTAAAAATGAAACACTAAAAAAAGGGACGTTTATTTTGAAAATATAACATTTAGCCTCAATAATCTTTGAATCTGAACATGACAAACTTGAATTTTCCCCAAGATTGGAAAACCAATGCAACAGAGAACCTTAATTACATGCTAATCCTCATTTATTGAGGTTAGCATGGCCTTAACTTGAGGGTTTTAAGAAAATAGATTTGCAAAAATCAAAAAGCAAGCATTTTGACAAACATTTGATGATCAAAGGGTGATGTTCATGACAATAAACATGGTAGGCATGTGTAAATATGCAAAGATGACATTTAAGCTTGAAAATGATGGCAATATGTGAATAGATGAGCATAAGAATACATAGGGATGAAAGTTAAATGCATGACATCAAGAAATATGCCATGGAAGTTAGGTAAACATGTTTAAACAGAGAAGAAATGCTTGGTTGAATTTTAAGAAACAATCAAAACCAATCATCAAGGTCAAACAAGCATATAGTAATGAAGAAACATGATAGAAGGGTCAAAGAAGCACCAAAACAACCTAAATCTACCACATCCAAAGACACATAATGCATGATAATCCTTAATAAGGTTATGGCTAGAATGTTAAAGCTCACTAAAATGATGAGAAATGCAAAAATAAGTAAATAGAGAAAGTAAGGATAAAGAGTATACCCTAAATCTTTGAGAATCTTGTTAGTAGTATTGAGCAGGACATATTTTTAACTTATAGCTCACTTTTTAACCTTTCGTTGCTATGATTTTAGTAAGAAAAGGGGGCTAAAATGAGCTTGAAAGTTGTTAGATCAATAAAATGATGTTATTTGTGGAGTAGTGATGGTTTTAGAGGGTTTTAAGGTGGTTTTGGAAGGGCTTAGGGAGAGTTACGGGAATGAGGTTTTTTAAAGTGCGAAGGCTGACGTAAATGTGTAAAGGTTTTTTTTTTTGACTGGGCGCATAACATATCTTATATATGATTCATTGTCAACCCTTAAAAACCTAGGAAAGGTGGGGCATTTGAGTCATTGGGGTAGACAAAATTGGGACTCATGGTACCAAGGGGAAACCTTTTAGAATTTTATTAATTGAGGCATAGCTTTGGCAGCAATAACAAACCATGCAGGGGTTTATACTATAAGTAAGGTCAAGCTTGCCCTTAATCATTCTACATTTTCTCATGAAATCCCTTGTAACAACTTAATGGATCATTTAAAAATGTTAAAACCTAATGTTTAAGCCCATGAATGAAGTCCATATGATTTGTTTGAAATTGTATTTGATTTTGGATGATTTTTGAGCCCGTGATCAAATCCGTGTTTTAGTGTCATGGTATGAAAGAGGCAAAATTCTCGAATAGGCCAAAAATAGCCTTGTGGTATAGATACAAGGCTTCTTGTATCAATACCAAGGCCTAATTTTTGCTCAAGATATTGATACCATAAAGCTGGTATCGATACCTGGCCTTTCAATATCGATACAATGAAATTATATCAATAGTAAGCATAAAATTTCCCCAAGTATCAATGCTCTATCACCTAAGTCAAGATACTTTGACCCAAAGTCATGATTTTAGCTTCAAAACAACCTGGTATTGGTACCAAAGCCTCCCGTATCGATACCACAACAAAATTCCCTTAAGTATTAATATTTCATGACTTGTATCGATACATCTTAACCAAAATCCACGATTTAAGCTTCAAAAAAACCTAGTATCGATACCAAAGCCTTATGCATCGATATATGGCCCTTTGTATTGACACCAACAATGATTCTTTGGGACTTTCATAATGTGGAAGCCTTGAATCGAAATCTAAAGACCATGTATTGATACTCACTTGCACAAATATAGATTTTACACATCTTTAGCTCTTTAGACACCTCACCTTAGCAAGGAATGATGGATGATTGAT
>JAQSVH010175249.1:42006-53423 GCA_029448705.1 Adansonia digitata
AAAACAATTTTTGACATGAAAGCATCCTAATGACCCTAAAGGACTTGATTTAATAGCAAATTACTAACATACCCCTAAGGTATATCTTTAACGTGAAAGTATCATAGTATCCCTAAAGGACTCGATAACATCATAGAAAGATGAAACTATCTCTAATGTGTACATTTGACATGAAAGTATCTTGGTAATCACATAGGACTCGGTTCTAAGATAAATTTGCTAAAATGTCCCTAAGATCTACCTTCGACATAGAAGTATCCCAGTAATCCTAAGGACTTGAAAATGATAGGAAATGACAATTTTACATTAAATGGGTAATTAAAATATTAAAGGTGACAAAATGCAAAATTGCAATTAAGCCCCTAAATTTTCAAAATTGCATTTCGTACCCTAATGAAGAACTAGAAGAATACGAAAGGTTTTCATAACTTTTACACCTCTACCAAAAAACCAGAGGAATGATAGAAACATTTTAAAATGACCAAAATACCCTAAATAGGAAATTTTCATGGTAAATGATCGTTTTGACCTAAAATGTTAGGCTTTTTGCCATGAACTTAAAACTTTTCCATTTTTTCGATTTAGTCTTTACACGAGAGAAAATCACAAATAAACATCTAACATATCACTAAAATCATGGAAATGATTCCAAAAGTCACAAAAACAATTCAGCCAAGCACCCTAAATAGGAAATTTTCATGGTAAATGATCGTTTTGACCTAAAATGCTAGGCTTTTTGTAATGAACTTAAAACTTTTCCATTTTTTGAATTTAGTCTTTGCATGAGAGAAAATCACAAATAAACATCTAACATATCACTAAAATCACAAATAAACATCTAACATGTCACTAAAATCATGGAAATGATTCCAAAAGTCACAAAAACAATTCAGCCAAGCACCTATGGCCTTAAAACAATTTTTTTTTAATTTTTGAAAAAAATCTTTAAATTTTAAAAATTACAGAAAAACACTTAAAAGGTTAAAATGCATGACATGCATTTAAACTGGTTAAAAGCACTTCCCTATGAAGCTCTTGGCTAACCTTGAAGGCCATGAAAAATTTTTTACATTTTTTGCAATTTAGTCCCTCTATTTTCTATAATTACAAAATAATCAAAACACCACAAAATCACACATTATTTTCAGCCAAGCATGGAAATAACTTTCCAAGGACTTGAAAATTTTGGAAATATTATTTTTAGGCCTATGCAAGTTTCAAACTTTATGAAATAGTCCTAAATCTAAAAAAAACATGAAATGAAAATTCATTAAAGGTCACAAATATATTCAACCAGCATGCATTTCCCTAAGAAACAATTTTTTCTATCACATATTTACATGAATATCAATATACACACATGTCATAATTTTCATCGATCTTAACAATACATAAAATCATGATAAATAATGAACACATCAACATAAAAATATTAATAAAAATATCACAAAAATATATACATGAATATAACAATGTCTACATCAACAAACACAAATAATGATGATAAAAATCATCAAATTACTAATTAATGTTAAATAAAAGAACAAAACCAACAAACTTTAACCATAGCCTTCATGCTCCACCATTCAACATGGATTAAAATCCATGAGTTAAGCGTCATTTTGTCTCACTAAAAGGAAGAAAAATTAAGGCAAATAACAAAAACTAAAACTTCTCTAAGTGTTTTTACCTTGAAATGCTTGAGAACTTAAGAAATCTTTGCATGTGAGCCTTTTTTTTGTATAGAAAGGCTAAAATCCCTAAAATGAACAAACCATCCCCTATTTATGGGGGATGGAATTCAGCCAAGGGGTGTAAGAAAACCTATTGACCGAATTAGCTCTAAGAGTTGCTACAAAATTCCATTTTTCTTTTATTTATTTATTTTGTTAATTTATTTGGCAGGCTTTTCTAGGTCATAATAAGCTTTTATTAATTCATCCCATTATAGTCAAAAAGCCTAATGTGGGCTAACACTAAGTTTTATAATGATTTAGAAAAATATTAATTTAATATATAGTTAAAATGTAACTAAATTAGATAAAGAAAAATTAAATTCCAACCAAACTAGTTCATGCAACTAAATCACCAAATGCCACAATTAAAACAAAATTTTAATAATGGAAAATATGAAAAAATGGGGTCATAATTACAAATTTTATTGAAAAAAAAGAATTAAAAGGACTAAATTGTAAGAAATTAAAAGTTATGAATTAATAAATTTATTTACAAATTTAAGCATGTAAAAAGCCCAATTAAATATTCATATAAAAATTTTTAATCTAAAAAGAATTAATGAAAAATTTGGAAAGAGAAAACATTATTGGGTTTTGTTGAAAAATCAAAATGGGCCTAGTTTGGCTTTATTGCAAAATTAAGGGAATAATCACGAATAAGCTTACGAGGTTTGCAGAAAACGAAATGGGCTTGGGAAAATAAAAAATGGGCTTGGCAAGGTTATTCGACTTGTTGAGAAATTATTATGTTTATTGGGCTTATTTGCAAATTTTAAAAATTTTAGGGCAATTAAGAAAATTTGTCCCAAAACAAAAATAAAAAATTTTCCATGAAAATCCCAAGTGTCGAACTCTGAAGGAAAATTTTGATAAATTTTACGTATAAGAAAAAGATAATTAAAAATTCGAAACTTGTAAAACTTTATAGTAAGGATCTTTATGGAAGAAAATTGATATTTACAAAAAATTCAAAACTCATAAAATAAATTTCATTTTCAAAAACTGATTTAATATGAATTTAATGGAAGTTTTTGAAGAATTTTAAAAATTTTAAGCAGAAAAAAATCATATCCAAAAAATTTACAGAGTAAAAAAGTCTGTATCTTGAAAAAAATTCCCAAAATATGTTCAAATTTTATAAAAATGAATTTTATTCAACATATTAGTCAAAATATTAATTTAAAAAATAATATGTACAAAAACTTAAAATCCAAAATAAATTAAAAAAAATTTCGTGAGCATAATACTCATGGTGTTATGGAAAAAACCAAATTTTATGAATAAATTTAACAATTTTGAAATCTCGTGGTATATGGAATTCTTCTTGAACATTTTTGATTTTTTAGGTGAGTATTAGCATAGATACTACACGGCTGTCAGTAAAAATATACGACAATCAACTTTGCAAATTTTACAGAAAAATCTTGAAAATTCTTTAAAATGAAAATTAGATCATAACATCATCTATAAAAATGAACTTCAAAATTTGACAAAAATATTTTTAAACTAATTTTTCTCCTGAATATTTATCATTTTTATCTAATATTTATTCTTTTTGATCCTCACAATGGCACTTTTTCTATCACATGCACGTTTGACCATTTAAACATGAGTTAAAAGGTTTCAAAAGCACCCTACTTGCTTGAAGGAGGATGACCTCTATCAGGCAACCACTAAGCAATCTCGAATATTTAGGACTATAAAAAAAGAACCGTGACAAAATTAAGTGTCGATAGGTACCCTTTTTTGGCTATTATTGAGAATTAAGAACATGGAAAAGACCCAAACGGATACAATTTAGTCCAAGTAGTCAAGTCTTAAAAGAAATAAACTAAATTGAATTGAATATATTTATTAAAACAAAATAAAATAACCAAGACAGAAACCTAGGTTAGGATTACGACTAGGGTAGAACCCAAGTTTAAAGCGTTAATTAGGACAAAACCACAATAGCCAACTAAGGTGATCGGGATGAAACCTAAATCTAAAGGTATTGACTAGGATGGAACCATAATAGTCAATTAAGTCTAAAAAGCTAACCGAGATGAAACCACACAAGTTAACAAGTCTAAAAGGTTGATCGAGACAAAACACCATAAATCAACAAGTCTAAAAGGTTGACTAGATGAAACCATAGAAGTTAACAAGTTTAAAGGGTTAACCGAGATAAAACCATACAAGTTAACAAGTCTAAAGTGTTTTAATCGGGGCAAAACCATACAAGCTAACAAGTTTAAAAGGTTGACAGAGATGAAACCATATGAGTCAATTAAGTGAAGGATATTTATCACTTAAAAGCATGAAAGACTTACCATTGATTTTGAAGAAGTAAACATGATTGTCCCTTTTCTGCAGTGTCACGCTTAATTTTTAATCTAAAATTATTGAATGTAGATGCATGATGAATTTTCATGACTTTATTATTATTTTTGATTTACAAGTTCTTATAAACGGTATCTAATCTACTCTACATATGGAATTAAAAGTAGTTTTAGGAAATGGTATAAGGATTTTTCTTATTTAGTAAGGTAAACTTGTACCTTTATTTGGATTTGAATGCATCTTCAGAAAATATAATGAGCATCACTTCTTCTTTTTGGCAAAGAAAGTTAGTGCTTGAACCTCAAATTGAAGGTATCTTTAGAATATGCTACGAGCAAGATGAGCCTATTCTTGTACTTGGAGTCAAAGGCATTTCCAAAAATGTTATGGATTTTGTTTTCTTTAGGTAAGATGAGTTTTATCGATGTTCAACATTTCTTTTGAGGAATTTTGTAAAAAGATTTATCTTTCTTCTTATCAAAAGTGTTTTTAACCACCACTTTTGAGTTATTTTTTCTTTGATGTTATTCAGTCGCATTATCCGTATATTTTAATCCTTCCTAGAATGTCTAAAGAATTGAAATAAATCCCTATAATGTTTTAATTTAAGTCTAGAGTAAAATGAAGAAATTTTTTTTTCTAAAATGTTAACCATCATTTATAAAAAAATGTTAGCATAATTAGAGGATTTGACAAGATATGGATAAAAATATGCATTTATATTCCAATAGAGAAGAAATACAATATTGGTTTTTCAATAAAAATAAGGATAAGGTACAGAACAAAAATGGGTATTACTCAGATAAGCAGTATCTCCTATTTCGTTCTTCAAAAGCCTTTTTTGAATGACATTACTTTTGCGTGGATTAATCTTTGAAGATATTTTTGGTTGCACTCTACCTTTCTTTTTGGCATTAACTTTTCAGCAAATTTCATCCAGTATGTTCTTTTGCAAATGCTTAAGTCATCATTTTTGGGTTTTCAACTTGAAGCCTTTAACACTTTTATTCATATGCTTTTTTTCAGGTTTTACTTCTTAAAATGATATTACCTTTTGGGCATAATATTTCTTTACATTGTTAGAATTAATAGGTCATGTAAAGTGTGCCCGTCAATTCCTACCAAAATTGATGTCCTTCCTGAAAATGTTTTTTAAACTACATATGGCCCTTTCTAATTTGGCACCCATTTTTTGCATAGATCCTTTTGGCTAAGAAGGATTTTCTTTAGTTCTAACTCCCTCTCGTGAAATTACCTTGGGTAGTGCTTCTTGTCGCGAGCTCTCATCATTATTTTTTGGTACATTCATCCATGTTGAATAGCTTTTAGCCTATTTTTTTCAATGAAATTCAACTATTCATAATGATCTTGGACCTATTTCACTTCTTCCAACTTGGTCTCTATTAATACCTAAAATGAAGAAATTTTAACCTTAATTGGTAGAATAGCTCTTGTACTATAGACCAATGAGTAAGGTATTGCCCCAGTAGAGGTCAGAACTGAAGTTCAATAAGGCAGAAGGGCAAAGAGGAGTTTCTCATGCTAATCTTCATAGGTCTCTACAATTTTTGCCACAATCCTCTTGATATTTTTATTGGCTGCTTCTACCGCTTCATTTATCATTGGACAATATGTCAGTGAATTGTGATGCTAAATTTTGAGTTGGGTACGCACCTCTATCATTAGTTTATTATTCAAATTAGATGCTTGGTTAGTTATAATCCTTTTAAGGGTTTCGAATCAGCAAATGATATTAGTTTTTAGGAATTTTACCATAGTTGACCTTGTCATATTTGTGTAAGAGGTAGCTTTAACCTATTTGGTGAAATATTCTATAGCCACTAAAATGAAACGATGATAGTTTGAAGCTATAGAGGTAATTGGTTTAATAACATCCATGCCCTTTATAGAGAAAGGCCATGGAGTAGTTATGACAAGCAGTGGCGAAGGTGGTACATGGATTTTGTTTGTATAGACTTGGCATTTATGACATTTTTGGGCATACTTAATACATTCACCTTCCATAGTCATCTAAAAGTAGCCGAGCCTCATAATTTCTCTCACCTTTTTATGCTTAGTGGCATGAATTACATAAACCTTTCATGTACTTCTTCCAAAATTCTCTGTGCTTCTGAGTGTTTACAGATCTTAGGAACATTTAATCATAATTTTTCTTGCAAAAGATCTCACCATCCAAGATAAAACTCATTGCCAATCTCCTTAATGTCTTTTTGTCATTTTTGGAGGCGTTGTCTAGGTATTCTCAATCCTTGAGGTATCTTTTAATATCGTAATACGATGGGTGTTAATCTGATTCTATTTTGACATAATGACAATATGTAGGAAATTCGTATAAGCTCATCTGATTTGAGATTATTTTTCTTTCTTATTTACTTTAAACATCGAGGCAAGGGTAGCTAGAAATCTACCATTTGGTTCTTATCTTGAGGCAAATAGATAAAATCTACTTTCTGGAACTCTTCTAATAGTTCAAGAATCAATTATTTATATTGCATCACCTTTGAATCTTGAGTTTTCCATTCCCCACATAGCTGATAAATTACAAGAATTGAATCTCCATAGATTTTCAACACTTGAGCTTTTCTTTCAATGGTTGCGTAAAGTCCCATAATACATCCCTCATATTCTGCCATATTATTTGTACAATCAAAATCTAACTTGGCAGTGAAAGGATAGCAGTCTCATTTTAAGGATATTAAGATTGCTCTAATTCCATCGCCTAAAGCCTTAAAAGCTCTACCAAAATACATCTTCCATACTGGTTCATCTGACTGGTTGCTTCTTTTGCTACTAAAATATTCATAAAATTTTTGTTAGGGAATTCAAATTTGAAAGCTGATAACCATTAAGTGTTGGCTTGTTAAGAATTCAGCAATGGCACTTCCTTTAATAATTTTTTTACTTAAATAGACTATATCGTATTCCAATAACAAGACTTGCCATATGGCTATTCTTCCAAATAATGTTGGGGCTTTGAAGAGTTACTTGATCAGTCTATCATTGTGATCAACCATATTGTATGATATAGCGTATGTTGCTTGAGCCCTTTTGCGGTCCAAACTAGGGCACACCATATTCTCTATTTAGGAATAATATACCTCATATTCCATAAATTTTTTACTGAAGTAATAAATTGCTCTTTTTTTCTTGCCGATTTCATCATGTTGCCCTAACACACATCCCATTGACCTCTTAAACATCGTAAGGTACAATATAAGAGGGTGTCGTAGGACTGGTGGTACTAGAACTGAAAGATTTAATAGATATTGATTCACTTTTTTAAATTCCTCTTCACAATCTTTATCCTATTCTCCCATATTGTGTTTCTTAAGTAGCTAAGAAATTGAATCATATTTGTTCGTAAGCTGAGAAATGAAATAGGCAATGTAATTCAATCTACTAAGAAACTTTTCACTTCATTTTATGTGTGTGGAGGTGGCAATTCTTGAATGGATTTTATCTTATCAAGGTTAACCTCAGTCTTTCTTTCACTAATGATAAAGCCTAATAACTTCCCTGATCTTGTTCCAAAAGTGTACTTTGCCAAATTTAGTGTCAATTGATATTTTCTTAGCCTTTTTAACAATTTTTGCAAATCTACGACATGCTTCTATTTTTTAAGCGAGTTAGCAATCATATCATCCACGTATACTTCAATTTCTTTGTGCATGATATCATGGAATAAAGTGAATATTTTCTTTTAATAAGTTATTTGAGCATTCTTTAGTCCATAAGGCACCACTGTATAAAAGAAAGCACTTCAAATTGTGACAAACGTGGTTTTTTCTATGTCTTTAGATGCCATTTTTAAACTGATTATAACTTAAGAATCTATCCATAGAAGAAAACCAAGAAGTTCTTTGCAGTCTTATCAACCAATGTGTCAATATAGAAAAGCAAAAAATTATTTTTTGGGCTTACTTGATTCAAATCCTCATAATCTAAAAACATTTTGAGTCTTCAATCTTTTTTAGGAACCAGGATAATATTAAGAACCTATTCTAGTACTTTGCTACTTCTAGAAATCTAGCATCAGACTGTTTCTTCACCTTTTTTTTAATTTTCAACAACATCTCGGGTTTCATTATTCTTAACTTTTGCTGAACTAACTTGCATTTTGGTTTTAAAGGTAACTTATAGACCACTATCTCTAGATCTAGGCCCAACATATCCCGATGGAACTTCTTAGGTAGACTTATGCCCTCTTCAATGGTGGGTGTAATAGCAGTCCCTATTTTGACCTCTTTTTTGTTATCATCATCCCCTAAGTTTATAAGCTCTGTGGGTTCCTCATTGGGCATTATTATGTTATCTTTCTACTCAATTAATTTCATCAAATCAGGTAGTAGAGTGTAATCATCAACATCTTTTTCAAGATTATCCTCATTCAAGCAAATAGACCATTCAAAATCGACCTTTGAATCTCGCATGAAATCGTCTAATTCTTTTCTATTCAGACATATATAAAAATAAAGAAACAAAAAGAATGGACAAACAAAAATATGGGATGATTTGTGTGTGTAAGTAAAAGAAAAAAAATATTGGTATGAAAGGAATTAAGTATTCATAAAAAGTAATATGCATTTCATTTTTAAATATCCTTATATGTCTTGGGCCAAAACTAAGAAGGAAATTCTTGGAATTACTAGAATAAGCCTAGACATTATAGTTTTCTCAGTAATAGTCTAATTTGTCCAAACATATCCAAAAGGACAAGGATGGATTCTATGATAATCTTTTAGCCCTTTGTCAACTTTTTTATAGCTGACACTTGAAAATTCTCAAAAGCTTGAATGATTTCCATTTTATCATCCTTTGTTCCTTTTTTTTTTTTTGGTTCTTGGATTAATGGCCTCTCCATAACAGAAAATTTCTTTATGAGGGGTAAAAAGCTAAATTTCAACTTGACTTATTATCTCTGGCTCTATTTTTAAACTTTTTCTTTTGATTCCATTTGAGTTTGAAGTCCAATCCATATTTGTCCCTTTTGCCAATCACTTGAATAGATCCATTCATCTTTTGTAATATTTTCTAAGCCCTTTTCTCACTCAGACACCTTTCCCCACTGCGAGTTTCAGGCCATGCAAGTGCTTTTGAAAACTGGGGTTTTTGAAATGGAGATCTTTTTGCAACAAAAATAGCATTAACAATTTAAAAGGCCCTAAATGAACATTCTTCAGGTTTGGCATTTACTTTAACATATGGTGATTTAGTAGACGTCATGGTGATTATATCTTCCTCTCTGGATATGCTGACCATATTGTCATCCACTATAAATTTGACCTTTTAATGGATGATAGTACAGTGTCAGCAGAATAGATAAAGGTCATCCTAAGAGGAATTTGTATGTAGGGACGATATCCAATACATGAAACTCTACTTAAAAAATGCAAGGGCTGATATTCAAATTGCTTGAAATAGTTCCTTAATTTATCTCTTTATTTCATTAAAAGCTTTGACCATTGTCTTACTGTGTTTAATCTGGCTAGCACCAATTGGCAAATAGCATAAACTGATTAATAGCATCATATTCAAAGCTGACCCATTATCAATAAAGACTTTAGACAGTATGGTCTTATTTTAATGAATCGTTATATGAAGAGCTTTTATGGAAGTAGCTCAATTTAGCATAATTTCATCATTATTGAACGAGATAAAATTGTAAACATTAATATTATTTACCAGGTGATCAAGCTTATTGATCAAAACATCTTATAGGAAATAGGCCTAATCAAGCACTTTTAGTAGAGCATTTCGATGTGCCTTCGAACTTGGCAATAAAGCTAACAAAGAAAATTTTATCGGTTGGTGTTTTAATTACTTTATAATGCTACACTCACTATGTTTGATGAATTTTACAAATTTAACAGGTTCTTGAATCTTTATAGGAATGTCTTTAGTATCTATACCCTTCGCAAATGTTTGTCCCCTTGTCTTTGCTTTGGCACCGGCTTGGCTAGTTTCTGGGCTATTAACATTACCACTTTAAACATGACTAACACTCGTAATATCAACTTCAGTTAATTGACTTGCCCGGCATCTAGAGTTTCTACTCTAGCATTGCGTCTCCATGGCACCTTTATATTATCCTTGTATGGAAAAGGTGTTAGAGTCCTAATGATGAGTTTCAGAACAATTTTAGTTGGGAGTGCAAGCCTTGATTGATTATAATAAATGATAAAAGGGTGACCAACACCCTATAAAAGTTGTGATGGCCCTTTGCTAGTCATATTAACTAACTTTTCCTCTTCGCAGACAGCTTTTGTATAACATTCAATTTTTCCATTATCCATCATCCCTTTTAATTAAAGTTAAAAATTTTGAATTTCTATAACTTGTGCCCTTAGGTGGCTTGAAACTTGCAGATTTAAACTTAGGATATGAATTGGAATATTTATATTTATGATTTTAACTAAAGATTAGACCTTTAATCAAAATTGCCTAAACTTTATCTGTCGAGGTCAGAACCTCTCAAATATTTTTCTTCGCCTTGTGCTTTTCCTCAGTGATCAGGGCATTAACTCCAAGTTCAGGATGATTAATTGGAGGATTTGCTACAACATTAGGTTTTAGGGCATTGTCTAGTCTAAAAGAACATTTTTAAGAAGACTTTAAACCTTTTTCTTATAAGCAAGACGATTTTCAATTGAGTGACCCGTTATCGCGTGATATTTGCAATAAACATTTGGGTCATACTAGCTAAGGAAATTACCTTTACACGGTTTGGTAAAAAATAGGGCTACTAATCAAGCCTCAAGGAGTTTATGAAATATTACCTTTTAAGAATAAGGAAGAGGCTCATAGCAAGGTTTTGGCTAATTGGTTTCTTGGGCTAGTTGATTAGCATTAGGCTTGGTTGATTTTAAGGGGAATTTGGGGTGGTGGTTTATGGTCTTCATAGAGTAAGAGTTCAGGGTGCATTAAAAGAATATGTATTTTGGGACTACTATCTTCGATTTTGATAAGAAAGGCAAGGGATTCCTGGTAAAATGGTTGACTAGTGTAGTTGACGGATAAATCCTTTTCCTTATTTTCATCATCTCCAGTCTTCTTTGTAGTAGAAGATTCACTAGTTGCAATCATCCCAGTTTTTAGCTATTTCAATCATTTCCCTAGAGATGACAAGGTTAGAGAAATTCTTGGTCTCGTTCCCTACCAGATTGTCATAGTAAGGAGGGCATTCGGTATTTACAAACAGAATAGTAGTTTTCTTTTCAATCAAAGGGGGTTACACCTATGACGCTACATCCCTCCACCTTTAAGCATATTCTTTAAAGGATTGTATAGGCTTTTTTTCCATGTTTTGAAGAGTTAGTTTATATGGTACCCACTCAACCA
>JAQSVH010175250.1:0-20987 GCA_029448705.1 Adansonia digitata
TTTGTGATCAGATATGTGTTTTAATCTTTCATGATGCAAAGAAACGAGTTAAAATCGAGTTTTGGATCAATGGTGGATGAGTTAAAATTGCTCGGACCATGAAAATGACTTGCATGTATCGATACATTGCATAATGCATCGATACATTTGGTCCAAAAACCTTGTGTGTATCGATACTATGAATAATGTATCGATACAATGATCAATGCATCGATACTATGAGCAATTGTATCGATACTATGCATCACTGTATCGATACATGTTGATGTGTATCGATACATATTGATGTGTATCGATACACTTCTTTACAGAATGCATGTTTTGGTCTTGGCATGGTCCAGTATCAATACATGAGGTCTTGTATCAATACAGAGGCTTGTGTATCGATACTATTACATGTTGTATCAATACAAATGGGGACATTTCAAATTTTTGCTGCATTGGAGCATTATATCGATACATGAGAACTATGTATCGATATATTCAAGTAAAATTGTGAATTTTCTCATGTCTTTTGTCCCTGGATACCTTGGACTACATCATTTGATGCCATGTCTTTGTATTTACCTTGGATATGATCCCTAGGCCTTCTTGACATCCTCAAAATACTTTTTCACTGGGCGACACCACCCCCTCTTACGTCCATGCTTCAGATTGCTAAAAATTAGCCCGGACAAAATAAGGTGTCTACACTAGTGACACCTCAAATAGTGACCTTTAATGTGTTATTTCTACATTTTTCTTAACTATAACCCATAGGTATTTCTGACCTTCCCTAAAAACCTTTTTTGTCAGGCATCTTGTTGCCTAATAGTGCTTGGTGACATGGCACTTGGCAGTCGTCCCTAATTTATTTTTTTATTTTTTAGTTCTAGCATCTTTCAATTAAGTCCTAGGATGCTAAAAGTTGGCCTGGACAAAATGAGGTGTTAGAATGTAGAAAGGCTGTAGTAGTCTGCAAATAGAGAAAAGCCAAGCATGCCCTTTGACCAACTATATATTTCATAAAAAAGTCCCTTGTCACAAGAAACATGTTTGAATAAGATTTTCAAAGGCTAAAAAATGGCTCTAATTGGGCAAAAATGCTCTAGTGTATTAATACTAGACATTCTGTATCAATCCATAGGGTAAATTTTTTGCCCATAGGTATCAATATAATGAGGCATATATAAAAGCCAAAAAAAAGCCTTCAATCTCGATACTTAGAGGTATGTATCTATACTTCATGGGCTTGTATCAATACTTTTGGTTAAATAATGCTACATTTGGCCAAAAATCACAATTTTAGCTGCTGCCAAGGCTTATATCGATACAAGCACACTAAATATTAAGACTACACCTTAAGTATTGATACCAATCCTTTAGTAGTGATACTACATGTGTAAGTTTAAACTTTTAGCTGTGTAAGAGTTTGGTTTTGATACCTACAAAACAATATGACTAGCACGTACCTTTGGCTTTTTGAACTCCCCTTCTTTGGTTAGAAATAATGGGAAATTGACCCATGCCCATCTTTAAAAATTAAAGCATGCTTAAAATAATGACCTCTAATGCCTATGTTGATGGCTCAGACAAAATGACGTGTCTACATGTGAGCTGGGATATTAATCTAGAGATGTAGTTTAGTCTTCCAAGGAAACTTCTCACCTTATTTTAGGTCTAAGGTGGTGGCATGTTTTGAATAGCCTTAACCTTATCTAGGTTGACTTTAGTCCCTTTTTTTGCTGATAATAAAACCTAGCAACTTTCTGGGTATGACATTAAAGGTACATTCGGTAAGATTCAATTTTAGTTAAAATTTTCATAGTCGTTCAAAGAGCTGCTGAAGGTTAGAGACAAGCTCATTTTCATGAGTTAATTTAATGATCATATCATCCATGTAGACTTTAATCTCATTGTACGTTACATCATGAAATAATGTCACCGTGGCTCTTTGATATGTTACATCCACATTCTTGATTTTGAAAGGCATGACCTTGTAGCAAAATTTTCCTCATATGGTAACGACAATAGTTTTCTTCATGCCTTCAGTTGCTATTTTAAGCTGATTATAACCTAAAAACCTATCCATGAAGGAGAATAAAGAGTTCTTAACTGTATTGTCAACTAAAATGTTGGTGTGGGATAACAAGAAAATAACTTTCAGACTAGTCTAGCTTCAATCCCAATAATGGATACTTTACTATTTCTTGGGAATGGAAACAATGTCGGAATCGATTCTAAATATTTGGCTACTTCAAGGAACCCTACCTCAAATTGTTTCTTGACATCTTCTGTGGTCTTAAAAGCATTTCTAGTTTCATCATCATTAGATTTTGCTAGATTGGTTTGCATTCAGGTTTAAAGTGTGGATCACAATGTTGGTCTTTAATCCAAGCATGTCTTGATATGACCAAGTGAATACGGCTCAGTACTCTTGGAGTAGGTTAATCAATTTTGTTCTGGTAGAGGTTTTTATGGAAGTTTCGATTTGATCTATTTTAGTTCTTTTCTATTCCCAATTTTATATCCTTAATTAGTTCCTTATGGGGCAAAAATTTGTTTGTCTTCTTATTCAACTAATCTTAATAGATTTGGTGGCATAAAACTCTTTTCAAAATCTTCATCAAGATCAACTTCGCTAATAGAGATTAACCATTCAAAACAATATCTAGAAACTCATTAAAAGTATCCATGTCACTTTTATCAAAGCACCTAAAAAGGCAAGAGAATAAATAACATAGGCAAAAATATGTCAACAAAGAATTTGAGTAAAGGTGAAGAATAAAACTAGACATAGAAGATGAGATACACTATGCTAAGATATTTTTTTCGATAATATTTGATAAAAGACATCCATTACATTGGATTAAATACATGCATTTGGGTAAAAGCAAGTAGGTTTTAAGTCCTAACATTACATGAAAATAGACTTGAAAAGTGCAAGGGTTTCTAACTTTGCTCCATTGTCAAGAATAGATTCTAGTGAGTAGGAATGAGTCTCATGTTTAGTTTTGATAATCCTAGTTAATTATCGATGGCATGGATATTGATGTTGCAGAGTACCTGATTTAGAGTGACCATGGCATTGTTAAATTTTATTTCTTCTGACTAATTTGGATCAATGCATCCTTCGGATAAAAAGTCTTATGTATTGGTGGAGATATAATCAGGTCTAGTTTTAATTCTTAACCCAATAGTAGAGCCAACCTCTGATCTTTGGCTTTCTTCGCTTGTTGCTTCTAATACTGCATATTGGGCTTTCATCCTAGACCCTTCTTATCAATTTGGCTGAATTTCAAAGCTTTTGCTATACCTTGTAGTCATTTACCATGCTTTTACTAGCGTAACAGCTTTTATCGACAGTTAACTTTAAACCATGTGGGTATTCCTTAACAACCAAGGCTCAACCATCAATGGGCCTTGTCCTAAAAATCTAGCATTTACAAACTTAAATAATTAAAAGGATGGTGTTGGTGCATCCTCATTTAGCTAGATGTAGATGGTGTCAATAGAAATGGTAGCGATCATTTCCCTTTTAGCCCTAATACTAATGACTTTCCTATCAATCATAAATTTTAGCTTATAATTCAAAGACAATGATATTACCACGGTTGAATGTATCCAATGCCTTTCTAAGAAGCAATTGCATTACACAGCAATGTCCATTAATTGAAAATCAATATTATAGGTGCATGGGCCTATCTGGAGTGGGCTAGTGATGCTTTCAGTAACTCTTTGACAAGTCTTATTGGATGTTCACACTATTGAATGGTTGTTCTTGATCTCATAAACTTGTTTAAGGTGGCCAAAGGCATGACATTTAAATCATAGCCATTGTCTGTGAGAACCTTTGGTAAAATGCAACCTTTGTAGTGTATGATAATATATAGGGTCTTCCAGTTATCTTTACATCCAAACATGATCTGGTTTTTTAGTGAATGGGTATGCTATTATCAACAATGATATTATTGATAAAAAAATCTAACTTATTTACGAAAATATCTGGTGGCACATGCACCTTAATCAACACATTAGTAATATATTGATGAATTTCTTAATTGAGAAGCAAAGATAGCATAAAAGTCTAAGCTAGTCATTTGTTCAATTGGTCAACAATGTTGTACTCATTATGCTTAATAAACTTTAAGAATTTGGTGGCTTCTTTTTTATCCATTTTCTCTTTGATCTTCTTGGATTTAGAGTCCTTCGTTTTGGTCTGAGATGTACTAGATATCTAAGTGGCATCGATCTTCTAACTCTCCTAAATTAGGGGAGCATAACATCTACTAGTGTTAATCAAGTGACTAACTATTGATAAGTTGACAATAGTGGCTAACTGAATGGGCTCCTCAACCATCAAAGCTTGGCCCTTACTTTTCCAGGGGATTGCCTTGTCATTCCTGTATGGGAAGGAAGATGGGACTTCTATGATCATTTTTGGCAAAGAAGATAAAGTGCTTACCTAAAAGCTAGATTGTCCACTATAGATGATGAAAGGTTGGCCTATCTTGTATGTAGGTTGTGTCATTCTTTCCTTAATCATATTCACTGACTTAGTGGGGAATGCTTGCTTCTTGTCATAAAACTTAATTCTACCTTTGTTCATTATCTTTTGAATCATTGCATGAAATTTTTTGCACGTTTAAAGAGTATAACAGCGAATGGTATGGAAAAATTCATCAAATTCCTCTCCTAAAATTTCAACCCCATTGAGCATTCTTGCCTAAATCAAAATTAGGCTCATCTATGTCCTAACCTTTTTCTATGCTTTTCCTAACCTCACAATCATCCTCGACACTGATCATGTTTATTGCTGGTTTAGCATGATTGGGTAGGGGATCTATAGCAACATTGGGTCCCTAATTCATCTTGAATTACAAGACCTTTGAGTTAATAAGTTTTTATACCTTTTATTTGAATATATGTAATTTTTAGTGTCATGCCTTTGTGTCCCAATTATAGATCACCAATGAGGCTAGCATTGTATTAGGCTGATGCTCTTGGTGATTTTCTTCTTGGGTGGCTTCAGTTCTATCGAAAGGTGATTTTTTCGGTAAGCCAACTCCTTTGTTGTATCCATGGTACTAGCTTGTCTTCCTTCTTTAATGGAGACTGTCATTAGCTCCATGAGTTTCATTATTTGGGCTTGCATTCCATCTTTTTGACGGAGCATTTGATCCTATGAGCCTTGTATATTAACCTAAGTTGTTAAATTTATGCCTAATGATTATTCTCTACGACCTATTTGCTATGATGAGTGTTGTAATAGTGCAAAATAATCGGTTCCATTTTCCTTGCTTGATTTTAGAGTCCTTGCACTTTTACAACCATTCCCATATTAGATTTTTATGTCATTAAAAATGTGTTTATTGGTGATTGCTCATGATGAGATACTGATAAATATGACAGTAAATGATTGTTGATATGGATACATGAATAAAGTGACAAAAGAATTAAGTTAGTTATGCTAATGCAAGATAGACAATTAGCTTACGGGATAGCTTCACCAATAACATCTTCCATAACAAACAAAGTTTTATTACACATGGTTATATCCAAAAGTGTCTAACATGATTACATTGTTTAATCAAATGTTCCAATAAATTTAAGAACTCCTGTTCATGATCTCTAGTAGGTATCATATCTTGCCTCAAAGAAAAGACTAACTCGATCATGTTATTTGCCTCTGTTTGGGCTGTCCAGATTTGCTCGGTGAGATGGCGATAATGCTTTTGATGATTTAGGCGTGCTTGGTTAACTATTGCCCACCATTCTTGTTCTTGCTACTTAATGGCCCTCACTAGCTCATTGGTACGATGTTGGTGACATTTGGGAAACTATTTTAGATTCTAGAACCTAAGTGTTACAGTTTTATTCTCAACCTTATTTGCCTTTAAGTCCCATACTCGAGCTTCAAGATATTCATTCGGTCTTCCATAATTTGATCTGAGGGCACGAGCCCTAATGAGCTTTTCTCTATTAAGCTTAGCCTTTTTGTTCCATTGATTTAGCTTTTTGGTAAGGGCAGCAAACTCTGATTGTCATTCAATTAGTGATTTACGAAGCGCTAATACTTGTTTATTCTTTAGAGTTCCATGTAATCCTCTTTCAGACCCTTGAGATCTACTTTGACACATGAAAGAGAAAATCAAGGCTCATAAATATCGTTATAGCAATCAAATTTAATCAAAATTAAACATATGTAGCAGAATCAAACAAAAAAGACCTAAATTTCCTTAGGATTTTAAGAAGTGAAGTACATGGGATTTAACTGTAACTTGTAGACCATAGATCTGTTAGAAACCATACTTGCTTAGAGACTCATAACTCTAAGTGTGTCGATCCCTGCATAGAAGCACTATGGGTTGATTACTATAATCTTTTCGCATGGCCTCGAGCAGCACAAGTGTCTTATGTCTAAATGTGATCACAGAGATGCCTATTGGAGCCTTCATGAGGTCTGATGGTCTTTCGATTCTAACCAAAAAGCTTCTCAAGCCTTAACCAAAAGATATAGAGCCTATAGGCTTAGATTTGAAGTGATATTGAACAATTCCAATGCTCATTGCGCTAAAAAGAAAAATAACTCTTTAAGGAAGTAGCTATTTTTCGTAGATGCAAGCAAACGAATCCAAAAATCCCAATTTTTTTATTTTAATTGACTTTTTAGGATAGAAAATTGGTTTTTCATCTTTTTACTATGATTAAAAATACTTTCTTATCACCTATAATACAAATTTGCATAATCAAGTTTAGGAAAAAAAAGGATTTCTAGATTTATGAAAAACTAATCTCTCAATGCTAGAAAACTATTTTTCTAATTTCATTATGTCGGAACAATTCATGAACACTTAGAAAATCATGAAAATGCTAAGAAAGCTTAGGGAAGCATATTTATTGCATCAAACCCTTTAGAAAAGTCGAAGGTTGCTGCCTAGGGTTTTTTTAGTGCCTTTTACTAGCCAAGAAGCCTTAATAATAATACACTCTTTATTAAGTTAGGCTTGACTATTAGGTTAACTGAGCCCAATACTAACATACCCTAAAGGTGGCCTCACTTTAGTGTGTTTCTTGGAGCCTAATTAAGACTATTTTAATTAGCTGATCCAAAATTGGGCCTAAATAGTAACTTCTAAATATTTTATACAATAGCACACTAAGGATGGCTATTCCATGTGCCAATCCCATTAGCAAGCCCAATGTGGAGTAGTTCATAACTAAATTCTCTTGACTGATAATTAGGGCTTTTGGCCTAACCCTTCAATTTGCCTGTTAGATAATTTAATTCATAATTAAATTTTCTAACCCAAGCAAAATAATTTTACTTCATGTAAATAATTATTTAATTTTCCAAATAAAATTATTTGGATTTATTTAATAAAATCCATAAACAATGTCTATAATAAGCATTATCTTGGTAAGACATTCTTATCTTTATTGCCATATTAAGACATCTTTAATTAGATTTCATAAATCTAATTTATGTCTTAAATTATTCTTAATCGAACTAATTTAATTGAGTCTTCCTCATTATCCTTTTATTTAATTAAGCCATACTTACTTAATCTTATTTTAATCCAATACATCATTTTATTATATGTGATCCATCAGGCTTCCATCATAATGACAATAAATATAATTACCCAATTAAGTGTATTTATATTTATAGACCAAGATTGGCCTGTACCAAGGCATAATGGCCACCCAATATATGGAAAGAGTCTATACGACCTCTTCTATACCCTTTTATAACCATCCTTTTAGCATATTCGATCCTTTCACTAGATATCCTAGAAAAACCATAAGCATTGTGTAGTGTCTACTTACGTATCAGTCCCTATTAGCTCTTCCAACTTTTGGCTAACCTCATGAATTTAAAGAAATGATTTCTCCTAAATTCATTATACATTGGCTAATACCTTTATCAAGTTAACCAAAGCCAAGAACATATAAGATATGTCTCTAATGTCACTAGAAGTGGTGAATCTTCTCTGGATAGCTCATCCTCCTTTGTCTGGTTCATGCTATCCCAAAACCACCCTACCACAAGCATCAATCTACTATAGACTCATTCATGATGGAATCAAAGCATGACACTCCCCATACAGGATGACCCGGTATCCTAAGTCTAAGGACTAATATACATGATTAGCACATGAGAAAATATTCTATAGACACTTGAGTGACTTATGCCAAATGGAGTTTTTATACAGGCCATGTTCAGTGAACATGTTTCCATAAAAACAAACACCTATACGCTATCCCCAAGTATCTCTACACTTTAATTTTTATGGGATCAAAAAGTTGCATGCACTAAATGCATAGAGGCTTAGCATATGCTAGTTTTTATACATTGCTAATGCCCCATATTGACAATATAATGACTAGGAATGGCTTTGGAAACACAACTTTGATGCATAAGGATTTCATCATCATAACTTATTATTAACGTTGCAAGGCCATTGTGTTTCATGGGCTCCATGCAATCAATGTTTGCATGATTGTCAATCAAGCCACAACATGAAGGAAAACATTGAATCACTAACAAAAGTGATTAGTTTGCATTATTAACTTATATATACCTCATCAAATCTGATTGGCTCTAGGGCATATGCTAACATGGTCTCTTTCTTTAATGACCCTATTCATCTTCCTATCCTAAAAGTAGATGTCTATCTCTAGGTGACTTTTTTCCTCTTTTAATTAAGCATTCCATAGCAAAGGTTACCTTTTCTTATTCAAATTCTCATCTGAGAAGTTCTACCCCGAAGGGAAACCCACTTACTAAGATTTGAGCTGACCGATCATAGGGTAATGGTAAGGCATCACTGGTACGATGAGTCTTCCACTCCTTGTATCTTCAAGTTATGTTGCTTTCACTCTGATTCCTTTGCATATAATGGACATGTCTACAAGTTTGGAAAGCTAACTAAATTTGCCTTTTATACTTGGCTTCACTATAGTCGATGTCCCAGTGTTCAAGATTCTGTACAAATGGAATAAAATATCAACATTGAAACGATTAGAGAAATAAGAGTGGTATGTAGCTAGTACATCTTCGTACTCCCATAAGTGGTAAAGAACTATAGTCACTATACTTGTACATAACCAATTATGGAAGGATCCACAAGGTTTTCTACATAACCTCTTTTTTTTTTTAAATTTAAGAGCTTCTTGACCATTGTTCTTTGGACTTGCCTGAGATCATTCTTTCTTAAGAACCTTAGTGAGAGGACTAAAGTCAGGCAAAAATTAGATAGCATCCTATTCTCTACGGCGTAAAGGTGACTTAGGAGCCAAATTTGAAAGAGTAGAGCATATCCAACAAATTGACGTATTCCCTTATTTTTACAAAAAGTGAAGGCCTAGATAGTCTCAGTAAAGATAACAAGTGTATGGTTGTTGTTGCAACATAGTCAAGAGAAGAAACTTGCTACTGCTACCACTACGTAGCCTAAGACTTTCGAGAACATTATTAGCCTATCTATTGCCAAAGCATAGATGTTTTGGATCTTCTTAAAATCAATAGGACTCGCCTTACTTCTTTTAAACTATCTAAGAAATGCATTTGTTATTTCCTTTAGTCTTGATATAATCACCAGCCCATGACTCTTAAACCTCAAGAATATGTGCTAACCTCCCCTTGATTGGTAAAGGTTTCAATGCTTTGTAGTAGACTTTTTCAAATTTAGCCACTTCAATGTTGACTAACATAGTATATTCATTGATAATGGGGACAAAATCATCCTGATTAAAAGTGAAGCACTAGTATGCCAGATTCCAGAACTGTGATATTGCTCATAACAGACCAAAATCTACCAAACCTGAAGTAAAAGGGCTATGTTTTCATACCTTTTCGTCAATGCATCGATTTCATTATTGCTCTAATTAGCAAATATGTGCTTTAGACCATGTCAATCATTCTAGCAGTATCACATCTTGACCTTTTCATGTTATATATAAAAATGGGCTTGAGGATATCTCTATCTTCATGTTGCCAACCCTCAACTATGTTTTGACTTTCATAAAAGCTAACAAACAAAAATAAAGTGTTACTCTATGGCAAATACCCCTTGCTGAGTACTAAACTTATAGCCAACTATCTCATAATAATGATTATGATGAAATTATGCATGCGACATAAAAAATAGAACAATAGGTTAATGGCAACACAAAATAATATAGACAAGAATAATAAAGAAAGAATGAAAACCAAAAAATAAATTATAGAAACTACCCCAACAATAAGCATTACGATGGTTAGGATTAAACATGATGCAAACAACATAAAGGCATGTCACGGTTGAAACTATCCTTATTGAAGTGATACTAAAAGGATCTTGTATCCCATAAAGCTCATCCTCGTACATGTATTAGGTTTCAAAAATCAATAAAACATTATGAAAAAAGTAGAGAAAGTAGTAAATAGAGAAATAAACGGACTTCCTTATAGATCTTTAAAGAGAGACCTACATGTAGTAAACATTAAAATTTTAATTTAAGATTTAATCATCTATATGATCGACGTTACCTTGATTTTAGATGTCAAAATCTAGAATGAAAACAACCCAAGAAGTCTAAAGGAAATTGGCTAAGGCTTTTTTAGGGTTTGTTAAAGACCACAAGTAGTACATAGGTCTTTCTTCTAATGATTATCCGCACAATTGGCTGTTGAAACCTTCTTAAGGCCTTGTAGTTCTCTAGTGCTAGCTAGAAGGGTTGCAAACCCTTAACCAGGGATAATCTTTCTTGCTTTTCCTAATCAAGAACCAAGAACAATTATCGAAATCGGTTGGTGAAAAAACCAAAAATAATAAGGAAGAGGTAACGGCTATGAGATAGAAACCTTAAAAATATTTTGAAACACTCACAAATGTTTTCTCTTTCAATTAGGTTAGAAAGAATCTTAGATTTTTCTTTTCCAACAAGTCTTTATGTACTACCTTAGTCCTAGTCTTAGTTAGACTTAGGATGGAAGAGTTTTAACCTAATTAAAACTCATAAATCAAGTGAAACTCTTTCTACATGTTTTTGGAGTTGTAATTAACCAATCCTAGTTTTAGATAAACTTTATGGCCAGTGCTGCCTTCCATTCTTGGCTAAAATATCCATTTTTATTAGACCATTGGATTTGGCCTAATATGCTCGGACCATAATTTAAGCACTTGCTGCGATATAAGGTTCTAGGCTAGACTTATGTTTCCGTGAATTTAAACCAATCGATTCTTTTATTTATCTAAATAAGTAAAAATTATTTATTTCATAAATATAATTAACAAATAATTATAAAAATTAAATAAATAAATTAGAAAAGCATAACAGCTTAAATACACACATCTCTATGTATTTATCACTATAGAATCCATCCTTAATCTAGTTAAGCTATTTGTTAACTTGATGTTAATATTATTTAACATTAATTATCAAATAATTAACATTATAATAATATTCCAAGGGACTTAGGTGGTAGAAAAATTTGATTCACAACTAAATCCCTAATCTACTACAAATCTTAGTTTAACTAGATAAGGTTTATCCACCTTAATATAACATGTACTAGTTTAAACATTAACTCAATGAGAAATCTTATTTTAATATCTTAACCAGACAACACAAAATCTATATTTCATAAATTTAATTTTGTCTCAAATAATTAAACTATTGAATTAAGTCCTCTATTTAAATCATCTTTTATTTGACCAAGTGTTAATTAAATCCTAGATTTAATCCAACAGGCTCACCTTATTGTATGTGACTCATTAGGTTCCCAACATGTTGGCAGTGAACGTAAATAAATTTATTTATTATGTTCATAGATCAAGAATGGTAGCTAGTAACACAACATGACCACCCTATTGTTGAAAAATTAGTATGACCTTATAGAACCTTTTAGTAACTAGCTTATTAGTATAACATGATCCCTTCACCAAATATTCCAGATTGAGGATGAGTATGGTATAATTTCTACCAAATCATCTATCCATATTAGTTCTTTCAACTCATGGTTAATGATCGTGGATCTATAAGGAACTGTTCCTTACAATCTATTATGCTCTAGCCAAAGACTTTAATCCAACTAACCATAGCTAAGAACACTTGAGGTGTATTTCCAATGTCACTCAAAGTGGTGAATCCTTTCTAGATCACTCATTCATCTACCATATCTAAAACCACCCTACCAAAAGCATCCATCTATTGTGGACCCATTTATGATGGAATTAAAGTACAACACTCCTCATATGAGATGAAATAGCATCATAAGTTAAAGGACTATTATACATAACTAGCACACAAAAACATATTCTATATACACTTAAGTGACTTATACCAAATAGAGTTCTCATTTAGGCCACATTTAGTGAACCTGTTTCCATAAAACAAACACCTATATGCTATCTATCAGATCAAAAAATTGCATGAATCCTATGTATAAAATATTAGCATATACTAGTCTTTATGCATTATCAATGCCCTGTCGTGACAATACAATAGCTAGAAGCTTTTTTAGAAACATGACTTTGATGCATAAAGATCTAATTATCGTAAATAGTTTACTAACTTTGTTAGGTCATTGTGTTTTAAAGGCTTCATCTAATCAGTGATTGCATAAGTGTCAATCATGCCACTGACATGAAGGGAAACCTATGTTATTGAAGCTTTGTAACATGTATGAATTTATTTGACTATGTATCTTATGTCCCAATCTAACTGATTCAACGGCATACACCAATAGATACGAGACCTCATGGAGTGGGATTGTTGGTCCAGATGACAAAGTTCATACACCATCCAATACTTGATGTTTGTTAAGCCATCGATCAAACAACATACCAATTTACCCAGATGAAGTTTTACCTTAGTCAAAATGATATGATACCCTTTAGGGGCAAAACTAATAGAATAGGCAGGGATGTTCATTCATCACCAACTAAAAGATGACTATGTGTTAAATCATCACTCAAACAAAATAATAGCTTATTCAAGTTAGATATAATTTTTTTTAAGGGTGACATGGTTGCCTTGGGAGTGACAAAATTCATTTACCATCACTCATTTATTGAGAAAGGTGAACTATTAATCGAATGGCATAATGGCATTTGACACTGAAATGATAAAAATGAGTGATAATGTTTGTACATAATCTCCTGCATAAGTATGGTATATGAGAGTAAGGGTAAGAAATGTTTTCCTAAGTGTCCTTATTCTCTAGGTAATTCGAATAGCATTTTGGTATGGTTTAACATAGTTCAGCTTGTAAGGCTTACATATGGGGTTCAAATTAACATCTGAATTAGTCTAACTCACTTCTTCATCTAGTAAGGACAACCGAGGCACCTTAATCCTAGGGCTATTGCAAACTTAGCAGAATACGTTTGATCTTATAAATGTATTGTCTTATGCAAATGTAAAGGGTTACTTATAATAAACATAGATAATTTACACCTTGAAAGTTCTTGCTATGCTAGTGCAAAGGTTTACTCATGTAGTCAAACCTTTTGTTTACCCCTTATTACCATAGTTATCTAATTGATATTTATTCAAGAACAAGATAGTCCCTAACCATAAAAAAAACTTGAAAAGTAAAAGATTAGTGGACAAAAATGAAAAGAGATTAATAATTACCAAAACTATAAAAATCGAAAACTAAGATAAGTCTAGTCTTAAGCCTAACTTCGTAAATTAGTCCCCAAAAGAGTAACCAAGCTGTTGACAATGTGCCTTCCTTTTATGAAGAAAGCACATGTAGCTATTTGACATGATAGATGAGAGAAACTATGGAATCTTAGCTCTTGATTATAAGGGGGACCTTCAAATGAATCACTCACTTGACTAGTCTTAGATGGCCAACATGAAGTAGGTAACATTTAAAGTCACCACTAACCATTTTAGCTAGGTATGATTGGATACTTATTAAAACTAATATTTCGAGTTATGAAATTTGAAACATCAATTCCATTTTATGTATGGTCTAAAGTTTAATGATTGGATTTGGAGTTGGCTACGCACAAGAGATTATTAACATCCCTATGAAGCCCGAAATCAGTACCTTCTAGCTAAGTCTAAACTTTGTTTTGCTTTCCTCAGTTTTGAATTGTCATTATTTCGATATAAGCCCCTTTTATGCGTGAATTTTGTATAAAATAGTAAATCTAAGTTTTAAGAAAAATTTTAATCCTACATAAGTCCTAAAGAGGTCAAAAACATAAAAATATTTTAGAAAATGGATTTTTAGATTTAATTTTAAAAAACTAGATATTTTGTGTCAAGCATGAAGAGATGTTGACAAAAACATTGCCTTTGTGAATTTTGAAAATATTTGGAAACATGAATGCAGTGAACACCACAAATAGAAATGTGTTAGTAAGACAAAAATCAAAAAAATAATATTGTATAAAATAAATCATGCAAAAAAAGAAAAAAAAGGACAATCAGAATGTATCTCGTAATTGTCATCAATTATCTAGAAATAACTAGGTTAACAATTTTTTAAGATGTAGTTGTATCCTTTGGTTAGTTGAGACAAGAAAATCAAGTTTAAATTTTGAAAAGTTTAAAGAAAACTTAGGAGAGAGAATATTTGATTTTTGGTAATTTTAAGAAAAGCAATATTGGAAAATTTAAATTAGTGAAAATGGAATATTTCTTGACAAAAATAACATTTTTGGCATTTCTTGACAAAACCAATAATTTTTTGTCTAAAAGAAGAAAGTTGATAAAAATAAAAATCGATAAAATTTGGAAACTTAGTCATGCCTTGATCCAAGCCTAGAGGTATGCTTACACATGTTTTTAGACTTGGTAGGGGTGGGTCAGACTCTTCTTTAGGCATTTGAATACCTCGAAGAGGGATTTTAAAAAATGAATTAATTTTGATAAATGTCGAAAACAAGGGACAACATCATGCTAATCCCTTTTTCAATTTTATTATAAGCTAATCTTAAGGTAGTAAGGGTCGAATGAGTTACCATTCGAATGATAACTTAATGAGGATTGGCATAAAAATATTACAAAAATCTTAGAAAATTACTTTTCAAGTGGAAGTAATTTTTGATGTCAGGACTAGTTCTACATTGGCAACACTTGCTAAAGAAATGGCATAATAAACTTTGAAAATCACTCCGAGCTCATTCAAAATCATTAAATCACAAACAATGCCTTTAAAGAAAGAGAATTTCTTGAAATCATCGCTAAAAATATTTAAAAAATCTAAAAAATCATCTAGCCGACCAAAAGGGTTTCTGATTCAAGGGTTTCCAGATAGAGTTAATTCAAAAAATCAAAACTGCCGTATCTAAAATGATCTGAAGGCAAATAAAATACCTTTGAAAAAGTAACTTGATGTCTTTTAAGGAAAAATATAAAAAATTTTGCGAAAAATCATTTAAGGTTCGAAAATGATTTTTCAAGTCATGGTTATAGTTTCATCGGCATGAAACAGGGGAATTTTTTTGGTTTTTTGGGTTTCCTAAAATTAGACTCAAGCTATAAACATTCAAATGTCCATGAAAAAAGGTGGGTCAATTATAGTGGCTTCATAAGCACACTCCTACAATCCTGAAGTAGTTTTGGATGATGGAACAATCAATTAACCATGTCACTAGCAAGTGGCATTATACCATGTAATCAAGACACAATTTAGGAAAAAAATAAATTTAATTTTTTTGAAAATCAAAATTTTTATCCTCTTTTAACCTTGAATCCAAACATAGAAGGCTCAATTTTTCCCTAAGATCAGAAGACCAGTTGATAAAAATCTCAAATTCACGTTGATCCTTATTATTTGAAATTAACGTAGACTTAACTTGGGGTTTATAAAAAATAGGTTTTGACAAGAATCAAATAAGTTTTTTGACGAATATGTGATAAACTAAATATGATATTCGTGGCCAAAAGCATTATAGCATGCTTAAACAAACAAAGATGACATTGAGGCATGAAAATGATAACAAAAATGCAAAAACAAATGAACAAAAAAATGCATAGAGATGTTAATTTCATGAATGACATCAAAAATCATGTTAAAGGAAATGATATGAACAAATTTGAATAAGAAAAATCTTGCTAAAATTTTCAAGATAGCATTAAAACATGTTTTTAATATGAACTAAGCAGATAAGCATACTGAAACATGGTAAAAGAGTTAATAAAGCATAAAAAATCCTAAGTCTACCACAACCAAGGTGAAAAAATGCATGAGACTCCTAAGAAAAAGGTCATGGTCACATGGATTTGGCTCACTATAATGATGAAAATGCAAAGAAACAAGTAAATGACTAGAGAAAAGTAGGAAATATACCCAAAAACTTAGAAACCTTGCTAATGATGTTATGTAGAAAGGTCATTACACTTATGACTCATTTTTTTTCCTTTCTGTTGCTATTGATTAGCCTGAAAGAGTGGCAAAGAATATGTTAGTTTAAGCCATGCAAGCCAGTTCATTATGGCTTGTAAGGCATTATCATTTAGTGATTTCACGTAATCAAATATTATATTTAATTAATGTTATAAAAGTATTTCTTTATCTATAAGATTTAATTGTATAATGTCATAAATATCTTATGTAAAAAGCTTATGAAACACATTGGCCTTGCAAGGGAATTATAAAGAGTTGCAATTGTGAGATCCCTATGCATCAAGCCATATTTATGGACCATTTTTGGTCATCGTATTGTTAAGATAAGGTATTAATAATGCACAAGGACTAGCATATGTGAGTCTCTATTATAGGATGCATGTAACTGATCTTATAAGTTGAAGTATAAAGATTCTTGGGGACATCATATGGGTGCTTGTTATGGTAACAAGTTCACTAAACTAAACCCGCTATAAGAGTTTCATTTGGTATTTCACTCAAGTGTCTATAGAAATACTCTTATGTGTTAGTAGTCTAAGTGATCCATAGATTTGTAACACCAGGTCATCTCATATGAAGAGTGTTATACTTGATTCCATCACGAATGGGTCCACAATAGATGGATGCTTATAGTAAGGTTATTTTGGGTATAGCATGAATCATATGGTAGTTGAGTGTGTCATCCCGAGATGATTTATCACCCCAAGTGATATGAGGGGACCTATCTTACATGTACTTGGCCTATTTTAACTTAAAGTCCTTGGCCAAGGCAATATTAATTATAGAATTAAAATATATAGGTTGCATACTTATATGAAATTAGCTAAGAGTAGACACTGAATCGTGCTCTTGCTAATTCCAAGATGTTTGATGAAAAGATATTTATAACACTAAGATACTGAACACTAAAGGGCCTATTAAAACCATATTGACACTCTTGCATCTTGGCTAGAGATGATGCATTGCTAGATGCTAATCTTGGTCTATAAATATAAAATATTCTTAATTGGAGAATTTTATATTTATTACCAATATGATGGGGGCCTAATAGGTCACACACATAAGGGTGATTAGTAGATATTAAATTAAGATTAGGTTTATATGTCTAATACAAGTAATAGTTACCTAGGCCTAGTTTAAATAAGTTCAAATAGGCCAGGGGCAAAATTATAAATTTTTTAAAAATTATAATTTCTTAAAAATTAAAATTTTAAACCCTAGGCTATATAAACTCTTGTTAGCAGTCCCTCATAGCTTAGTATAGTGCTTAAAAATCGAGCAAAGGAGACCAAAATAAGGTTAGGCAACATTCTCCAAGAATTTCTATGTAAGATTGGGGCAACTTCTTTGCAACAGGTGAAAAATTAGTTTTCTTCATCGTTTTGATTATTGAATCAAGGTCTTCTAAGTGTAAGGGAAGATTTTTTGAAACCTAACTACTACCATGGCTCCTGGCAACAAATTTTTTCCTTGTTAAAGGTTTTCCAGGTCACCTATGTAGAAAACTGTTGAGGCTGGATGCTTGGGTAGTATTGGTCTACGACAACTAGCTTGTTATTTTTGATAATTAGGTCATGGAATTACTGAAAGACTTCTAAAGATTGAGATATGTTGGATTCTTGAATAGTTCTTTAGGTTTCTTGATCTAAAAGATTAAGCAAGTTCTTGCAAGATGATATTGTTTATAGAGTTTTAGATTAGAGTTTTTAAGATGTTTCCTTTGCCATGTTTATATCTTATCTATGAAATTTTTGTAATCTGATTACTTGCTACCCTAAGATTTCCTACAAGTGGTATTATGAGCCTTCTTGCATTGATTTGATTAATCTTGTGTTTTAGTTGTTACCAATTAAAGATTTTGTCGTTTTAATGCTATCTTAATCCGTTTTTGAATTTAAAAATCACAGAAATTTGTGTCCTTTGTTTTTTTAAATTTCCAGCAAGCTAATTCATGTTTATTATTCAATTTTAATTTAATAAAAAGGTTTTTATTAATTAAATTGAGTGGAGTCATCGATTAACAATTTGGTATTGATTAGAGCAAGATTTTTGATGTGGCTAATATTTTGGCTAGTCATGGCTGTAATTTTTTCTTTGTTTTTCCACTTTGAAAGTTTCATGAAAAGTTCATAATACTTGCTAGAAAAATCAAGTTAAAATCAAAGTTGGAAATATTTCAATTCAAGGGCTGAAACAAGGGCGCTAGGTGTGCTTGAAGCTTGCGACATCTAGTCTTCTTTCTTGGTGTTATAATATGGCTTGGATGCGAATTCTAACCAAGCCCAACTGAAAAGGCCTTTGGCTATACAAATGGTAATATATCATTGTTTCAAAACTATATATTCTTCTTTTTTTTGGGGCCATATCAATATTAATATTCTATTATTTTTGGGGACTCGATAGTTAAAATGAATCGTTTGCCCATCTAACCCTAAATAGTCATCATGAAATGACCCTTTGTTTGGAGTCACCACCAATCTGTTTTAGCCAAGTGAGGTTGGTCACCTATCGTAATTAATGCTTTAGGGGTCACGAAACCCTAATGATTAAATTTTGTGGTCTATGAAGTACCAGAGATCATTTTTAAGGGTTCGAGAGTCGGTTACAACCATAACTAATGAATGACCCTTTTGTGGTGCCCAAACTTAGTACCTTATTGATCATGGTTAATTTGAACTTTAATTTTTATCTGGGTTTAATATGTGGTATTTAATTACAATTCTCGTATTGTTAAAAGAAGATTTTATTATCTCATGCGAGAAAATTAGGGTTTTGCATTTTGAAAATTGAAACATCTTATATATCCTCGCTGGAAAACTAATGGGACACGAAAACTTTTTTATTCCCTTTAATCCCCCAACGAAAAACCAAAGGGACATAAAAGGTTTTAAGAAACCAAAATGTCTTTCAAATCTTACTAGAGTACCTGGCAGAATGTGAAAGGTTATTATTTGTACAAAATTCCCGATTTCCATTTTGAAAAGGGTATCTTGTTATTAGAATGATATGTAAAACCTCTATCACATATGAGTGGGAGGAGTTTCATGCATTACTCTAACTCCGAGACTTTGGCATTATCTTACAAAGACACATGAATTTTATTTGAACCAAAAATAAAGGACTTATGACTTGGTCTAGACACTAAAGTATTAATTCAAATCTAAGGAAAAAAAGGAAAAATGAACCTATCCTTAAAATATACCTTCAGCACAGAAACACCCAATGGTTACTTAAGACTAGGTTTTAAGAACAATTAAAATATTCCTAAGGCTTACCATCAACACAAAGGCACTCGGTAACTACTTAGGATTTGGTTTTAACGAAAATTAAAATATTCCTAAGGCTTATCCATGACACTAAAGAACCCAGTGACTACTTACGATTGGGTTCTAAGGAAAATTAAAATATTTCTAAGGCTTACCATTGACACTAAGGCACCTGGTGACTACATAGGATTGGGTTCTAGGGAAAAGTAAAATATTCCTAAGGCTTACCATTGACACTAAGGCACCCCGTAACTGCTTAGGATTAGGTTTTAAGGAAAATTAAAATATTCTTACAGCTAACCATTGACACTAAGGCACTCGATAAGGAAAATCACAAAAATGTTGCTTGAGTATACCTTCAACATGAAAAATATCCTGGTACCCTTGATGGACTGCAAAATGACCTAAAAGGCTAAATGAACCCTAAACATTCACCTTTAACATAAAAGCATCCTAGTGAGGAAAAATTATGAAAATGCCTTGGGTATACCTTTACCATGAAAGTATCCCAGTAGCCCTAATGGACTCAAAAATGACCTTAAAAGGCTAAAGGAATCTTAAACATTCACCTTTGGCGTAAAAGCATCCCGATGAGAAAAATTATAAAAATGCCTTTAGGATATACCTTTGATATGAGAGTATCTTGGTACCCCCAATAGACTTAAAAGGACAAGTAATAATGATTCTTACTCTTAATGGGTAATTTAGATTACAAAAATGACCTAAAGTATGAAAATTTCTAATGGGTCCCTAAATTTCTCAAAGTTAAATATTAGTCCCTAATTGATTAATAATGCTAAAAACATTTTTTTAAAATTCTCGAAATGGGTGATTTAAATTTTAAAATAACCTAACATGCAAAAATGTCATTATGTCCCTAAATTTTTAAAAATTGCATTTCATACCCTAGAGGAGAACCAAAAGAATACGAAAGGTTTTAATATTTTTAGCACCCCACCGGAGAACCAATTGAATGCTAAAAATATTTAAAATATTCTAAGGAAGTGATTTCATGCTAGAGATAACTAGTTTAGCCTAAAAATGCTAGATTTCCTTAGTGGTCCCTAAGCTTCCTTAAAATAACAAGTTGGCCTCAACATGATTAACATATAAAATTAAGCATTAAATAAATCAAAATAACTACGAAAAATCACATAGAAATTTACAAGCAAGATTCGATCAGTTTTTTTTATGCTTAGGGTAAAATTTTCAATTTATTACCTTTATTATTTTATTATTTTTTATTTCGTACCTTAATGGAGAACCAAAAAGATACGAAAAGTTTTAAAAACTTTTGTACCCCCTACAAATAACCATGGGAATATTAAAAGCCAAAAATATGGTTAAAAAATTGATTTTATTATTAAAACTTAAAATTTGCTATT
>JAQSVH010175261.1:0-20984 GCA_029448705.1 Adansonia digitata
TACTATATCTAGTGTTATTTTATATTTATTTTAGCTTACTCATAAAACAAAAAATTCTTATATAGTAAGTAATTATAATAATACTAAATATCATAAAAACTAACAAAAATATAAGTATATAATTATTGTAAAATAATAAGAAATATACAAATTATTTTTTATATTTACTGTAAGTAGATATATATATAACTTATATATTTATTTTTTATTTGAACTTAAAGGATATTAACTAAAAAATTATAGACGATACTAGATACAGTATGTTAGTACTCAATATACAAATACAATTTTTATATAACTTTATATTTATATAAATATTTATTAATTTTTAATTTTTAAATATTAGTTGTTTTATCACTGCATAAAAGTAAAATTAGTTATTACAATTAAAATTAAAAAAATATATATTTATAATTTAAAAAACTTCTAAAATTCTTTGGATCCATCTAAGCATATCCAACTTAAAACGATCCAAATTTGAAAAAATTTATATTCAAAGTGATATGAATTCAAACTTTAAAAAACATGAATTTGAAAATATCGGAGACTAAGATAATTCAAATCCAAAATAAATTAAAATATAAAATAATTTGAATCTAAAATTAACTCGATTCGAGCCTGCCCAAACCCCTTCTGTTTGCTAGCTCTATATGGGCTAAAGATAAATACTCAATATATCGATTGTAAAATGTAGAACTTTACAAACAAAATCAGTAAAATAACATATCTTTTAGAGTTTAGTTAAAAAATAACAATAACTCTAAAACATATGTGCCATCCTACTGTCTCCGGTATAATATATAGGTGTTGCTTGGTCTTCACGTTTAAAATGTTCTAGCTACCTGAACCATGGCCAGAAGCTATCTACCAATGGCAGCGTCCTCACCATATTAATTATCACAGTTAGGAGTTTAGAAAAAAATACAAATACAAATGTATCTTAAGCGCGCTAACTGGGAGGTATGTTAATACTAGGAGATGATGTGGGACGTAATGGGGAAACTGAGGACAATGACCGGTGTTGCGAAAGGAACGTAATGGGTCGTTCGATGGGGTAAAATTACAGGAGTTTGCTAGCTACAATCAGAGGTGGCAAATTACCAGGTTGGGCATGTTTAGATTTAATTATTTCGAATTTAAATTATTTTAAATTTTAAATTTTTTGATTTTTTTTGAATTAAAATCTAGTTTTGATTTTTTATATTTAAATTTGTTTAAATTCGATTTTTTTAATTTATATTATTTTAAAATTTAAATTTATTATTTTTTAATCAAATCAAATTTAGATCATATTTTTTCAGATAATTTCCATTTTCCTACTCATTTTGTCACTTCTAAGTACAATTAATCAATTATTATAGTACATGAAAACTACCCCTTAACTACTTGGAAATGTATTGGTCATTTAATATCCAAAGGCCCATTTAATACCAAGTAGGGTGGAAGATAGAATCCAGAAAGATCCCAAATCAAGCTACGTTCATTTCTCTCATTCTTTTCGACAACCTTTCATTTTTCTCTCCATCTTCATTTCCTGTTGGGCAAACTTTGTTCAGAGAGCATATGCGTCGTAGGTTAAATAATTTTTTTAAAAAAATTTGTATTATCCATAATTCTGTTGTTCTAATTTTTTAACCAAAACCAAATTTCTAAATGTATATTTGATGTAGTAATAATTTTTATATTCATGAACTAAATAATGATAGATCATTATAAATGCATATATAACTTTATTTTTGATGTAATAGTATCATTTAGTTTGTTTATAGATTTATCCGTTAAGATGATACTTACAAATCGATTATTAAGTAAAATTGTTATTGAGACTTGAACCCTAATACTTGTCAAGACGTTAATAAATATTAACAAACTAAATCAACTTACGTTGACAGTAGAGATGTAGAGCTTTTGCTAATATGCAAGTTGTCAAATGCATTCATGCATAAATAGCTAATAGAAAAAAAAATGCATATTTTATGCACAATGAGTACCAAGTTGGATCAGGTTAATCTATGCAGTTACTCTTCGTAAAATCATATCTAGTTAAGTTTAGAATTCGAATTAACTTTTTCTTTATCTCCTGATGCGGCTTTCTGTGAAAAAGAAAAAATTCCGATGAAAAACGAGAATGTACTAACAAATTTCCTTTCACTTCTTCCAATCACAAAATTTTCATTGATTTTAAGATACTTGAAAGGAAATATTGATATGGTAATACCTTGGTAATAATAATGATTTACCGAGCTACCTGGTGATATGTTTAATGAAGGAGTCCCATTCCTTCCAAGAAACCTCACCTTCATCCACCGACTGCCGCAAGGCACCGCCTAGCTCTGCTGCCCTCTTCCTTATGTCATCTCCTTCCTTTGAAGCCATCAAACGTTTCACGGCACCTTCTACAATTTGTGCTGTCACTATCTCATCCCGACGCGTCCAGTCCTTGACAACAATGCCAACTTTGAGCAATTTTGTGATTAGCACTGCGTTTCTAGGTTGATCAGAGTGCATAGGCCATGCCCCTATTGGTACTCCCATGGTTATGCTTTCCAAGCAAGAATTCCAGCCGCAGTGGCTCACAAAGCCACCTGTGGCTGGGTGGGCTAAAACCTCCAGCTGGGGTGCCCAATCTCTCACCACTAACCCGGTATCTTTCACTGAATCTTCGTACCCTTTAGGAAGCTCAAGTCTTCTAATTTCTCCTCCATTGAAAACATGTCCTTTGTCTGCATCTCTCAATACCCAAATAAACTTTTGATTGCTTCTCCTCAAACCAACTGCCAGCTCCTTGATTTGCTCATCTTCCATGGTGGTTGTTGTCCCAAAAGACACGTAAAGAACAGAGTTCGTAGCTTGTTTGTCTAGCCATTCCAAGCAGTAATGCCGGGTAATGGGACTATGTACCTCAGGTATTCTTACGGGATTAAATGGCCCTAAAGCCCAGTATTGCTTTCCTCTCATTGTTTCACCAAGCAACTTCAGGTAAGTACCTTCAATGACTTTGCTTGTGTTGTATATTTTCCCAGCACTGACGTTGAGATATTGGTATTGCAAGGAAATGAACTCCAAGAAATCATTGGTGAAGCATCCTTCAAGAGAAGGAACATCATCTTCATCAGGCATTTCTGCATTAACTTTTGGCTTCCCCATTGATTCCCATACATAAAAGAAAAGAGAAAAAGCAGAAACACTGTGGAAAGTATAGGACTCTGCGTTGGGGATTGAACCTACTTCTTGAACTACAGATCCCATCATAGAGTCATGAATGATGATGACCTTTCTTGCTTGTGATGCAAGCAAGTGTAACAGTTCACTGACGGGCTGACGGAGATGCCGGCAGCTATCAAAACATGGCTGGAGATGAGAAGGGAATTTGATTGCTGCATTGGGGTTTGGAGGAGGGGAAAGGAAAGGAGGAACTTGGCAGTCATGGAAATGGAAACTGGCAACAGCTACAGGGTCCCACCCATGGACTCTGACTTTTGCCTGGCTGTTGTGCGTGGATGTACCAATATAATGGACCGGGATGCTGTAGGAGAGGATGATCCGAGAGAGGTGAAGCAGCTGGTTTAGATGGCCTTGTGCTGGAAATGGCACCATTACCACAGCCACTGAGTTCTCTTGGTTTGGCATTTTAGGGAAGAAACCCCCAGGAATCCCTCTCTCAATGCTTGCTATTGCGATATTCTTTGAGTAATATGGATTATGCTGGTGTTGGGACACTTATATGTAAGCAAGCATTGGGATATGTTATGGGATTCTTTTTAAAGAAAAATTGCAAGTGATGATTTGATTGGCAATGCGTCCTTCATAGCATTGTGTTTGCCATTTCGCGTGAGCCATAAAATATGTCGAATCCACACTGTGGTCAGAAAGATACAACAAATTTGGTTTTCCTTCTCTTTGCGTGTGAAATTAAGTACTAAAACAATTCAAAAAACGATTTCAGCATTGTCCTTCATAGCATTGTGTTTGCCATTTCACGTGAGCCACTAAGCATGTGAATTCTACACTGCGGTCAGAAAGATACAACTATTTTGGTTTTCTTTCTTTTGGTGTGTAAAATTAAGTACTTAAATAATTAAAACAAAAAAAAAATGGATTTCAGCATTTTATATTTTATTTGATAAAAAACTGGTTAAGCAATAAAGCTTGATTTCATGCATTTTGGACATTTTTTAGCTCTTAATTTAATTTGATTTGATTTATTATATTAATGGAATTATTTTATTTAATTTTAATTAAAAATATTACAAAATATTAAAATAAAAGTTTTTTAATATTTTAATTTATAATATTTGTATCTTGAATATTATTGACCATAAGTATTTATAATATTTTTACATAAACAATATTATTTTATTATAATAATCAATATTATTACATTAATATCCCTTATTATTTAAGCAACGAATACGATGTAAAATAACAAAATTTTTATTTTCATAATAATTTTTTTAAATGTGATATTTTTAATTGTTTTTTTAATATTTTTGAACTTAATAAAAATATTATTTTTAATATTACTATTTAACAGTATAATAAATATTACTATTTTATTTTTATATTAATATAAATAATATTTTACTTGTAATACAATAGAAAAATAAATATGTAATATTTTAGTAATAAATAAAATTAATATATATTTAATATTAATATCATATCGTAATATAGACATCTATAATTGTTCGGATCTTATTTTTCTTGGAGTAATAGTCATAAAAAATGCTATGAGTTTTATTTTAATAAAGTCCAATTATTAAAATGTTGGGGTCAATATTGTCTTGATCCAATTGGGCTTTGGTTTTTAATCTAATAAAAGGATGGCCCAAATTAAAAAGATGATAGAAAATGAGGGACATTTGATGTGTTAATTTAAATTCAATAAGGGTAAAAGTGAGAAATGGCATTTTGGTTAATACGAAATAATTACATGCATTAACCAATAACGTGCTTTTTAGTCCCAAATTAAGGGATATTGGCCAATAGGTGATCGAAAGCACATGGGAAGGAAAGAGACAAAAAATCATCAAAGGAACCAAGGATGTATATTCATTTAGCTATTCACTCATTCTCATCCAAAAAAAAGCTCCAGCACAAAGTAAGAAAAAGGCAAAACAAAGAAATAGCAAAAAAAAAAAAAAAAGTGAAAAGGAAAAAGTTAAGGGGGGGTTGGAGTTGTAAAGCTTGTTGGTATAATCCCTTTTCCCTTTTCTTGTTGTTTGTCATCGATTTATTGAATGAACTTGTCTCCCATGTCCATGCATATTTCAAAATCCATGACGTGATAGCCTGTATTCATGCATTTGTTATATTTTTCTTCCATATGATCAAGCTGTGTTAGTGATTATGAACTTTTTTGTTGAAAGCCTGTGGTTAAGAAGACCATGCTATCTTTATACCATAGTCTAAAACATTTTTTCTTTGCTTTGTGTTTTCCTTGATGCCTTCTACATGTTTAGTTCATGTTCTCAATAATTTATTATGCAGCAGGCTTAGCTATTAGACTACATGAAGCATTTGTCCAAAATCTTGCTTGCTTTTATTTTTTTTGGTTGCTTTGATGATTTGAATGAGCGTGCTAGTTGTTTGATGAAATAAGCATGAAACTTTGAAGCATGATGCTTGGTTATTCTTCTTGCCCTGTGATGATTTTGTTCATCTTTGCTATTTGTAGGCTTTAACCCAATTAATGTTTCATAATATGTGTGTTTATCCTGAATGTTGAGAATTGTTGTTAAAAAGACACCCTAAGATTAGGCCATAGTTGGATCAACAAATGAGCTACCTTGGGCCTATTACTTAACTATTTCATCATAAATTTGGGAATATTAAACATAATAACGCTTAGATAAGGTGCTGGTTTAAGGCCGCATTAATTGGATTTCAAGCGTGCTTTAAAATTGAATTTAAGTGTGATTAAATGTTGCCTTGGAAGTGAGCCTCATTGAAATCATGTTTGCCTTAATCATTTTGCATTCAGGTATCAATGGATTGGACCTGAGATAGACATTCAGTCCATTATCTTAACTCACAAAGAAGACATACGAATACCCCTTGTATAGGAGGTTTTATTTTTTGCATTTATCATGCAGTGTTTAGGAGTCATTGGATTGACCACGAAATAGGTTATTAGCTTACTGTCTAAGATCGTAACAAACACATATGAATGCCCTTTGCTTAGGAAAAACACATGAAGCAATGTATCCATGAAAATTGATTAAGGAAATGCATTTGAATGCCAATTTTTGAATTTCCAACCTTGTTGCCTCTTTAAATATGAGGTTTTAGCGTGCCTTGGGACATCATTTTTAGGTCATTTGCTGTCATTTTAGACCACTTTCATGTGAACATTTGAATATCCAAAGAATCGACTCCAAAAGTTAAGCATAGTGACATTGTACATGCAACAAAGCCTACAGACTTTGTTCCCATGTTTGGTCATAGGAAGATTTACAATGGGTCAGCTTCGAATAATATTCACAGGTTTTAAATTAGCTTTCCAATTCCGTAGGTTTCGACAAACCTGATTCTCCTTACAGTGTCAGGCTATCCTTTGCATTTTAGTGCAAACGGGTTTTATTGCGATCATATTTGGGGCCATTAAATGATTTTATGGATTTTTTCACCTAAATTACTTTAAGTTAGCTTTTCTATAAGATATTGTACATAACTTTTTGAGTCCATTTGAATTTACAAAATTTTCAACATTCGCTTTCTAGAACCCTCGAATTTATTGACCAGCAAAATGACATCCCATCTTTAGACCACTAAACGATATTCTAGGAATTTTTTGGTATTTTTCCATTAATTTTTTTGGACTAGCTATTCAACAGCATATCGCACATGATTTTTTAAGTCTAAATGATCGTGTAGTGATTTTTTATTTTGTCGTGCAACTCCCCCATATCCTGCAACCTAAGCTGGTTAGAAAAATATTTCCATACTCTAAATGATTTTTTAAGAATTTTACATGATTCAAGTTACTTTCATCGGCGTGTTGTTCACAACTTTTGAAGTTCATTTGAGTTGGAAATAAATTCAGGAAGCCAACATGCATAGGTTGTGCCCGATTTATATGAAAAAGTATCTTTTATAATTTTCATATCATCATTTTTCACAGTATTCAAATGCATCAACATAGACATCATTTGCATCATTCTAAGAAGATTAGAAGACATTAGGATGCTGACTCGTAGGCCCTTAGAAGCTCATTCCAAGGTTCACAATTTTTTGAAATTTAAGTCAAATAAGAAACCTAAAGAATTCTTTTGAAATTCAAAATTTTTCTTTTTCGCAAATACTTTTAAAAAACACAATGTTTCCAAAAAATCACTAATTGTCAATTAATTCTTAATTATTTTACTTTCCAATCCCTCTTTTGAAAATTTTTAAAATATTAATCTGTCACCCATATTTTGAACTGTTCATTTTTATTACTAAAACACATGCCTTAACCACAATTTAATCTAAGCTTGTCTAAAATTTCATTTGATGATTTTCTTGAGCACACAAAATGTTTTGAGATTCATACCCGTGATGTTCCTTTCTATCTAATTTGTGTATTTATCAGATTAATTTTTGATTATATAATTGGTTGGACTTATTTGGTATGATTCAACTTTTAATTATTATAGATATTAAATTTTGTCTGCATATTTTTCAAGTTACTCATTATTTTGGTTGTTCAATTAATTAGGCTGATTCAGTTTAATTTAGGCTTGTTTGATTTAGGCTATAATAGGCTTGATGGGCCAAGTAAATTAAAAAATTAAAAAAAAAAGGATAAAAAAGGCTAGCAACCCCTCCCATGAATCTGAGTCCTTAAACCACCAACAATCTCAATAGCCTTAAGGCTTTTTTTTTGGTTTAAATTCTAGCTCTCAACTAAAGAAAATGGGGGAAAATTGAAAACGGAAAAAAAAAAAAAAAAAACACTACCAAAAAAAATTTTCTCACATCTTTTAGTAAACCTAGCAAAAATTCTTCAAAAAAAATTGTTTCAACCTACTTTGTCACTACCAAATCCTGAAACTAAAATCACAACAAACATGAATAAAATCATTAAAAGCACAAAAAAGGAAAAAAAAACTATGAAATGCATGTTGTAATTTTCAATTAAAGAGGTTTTGGTGCTATTTTGGAGAATTACACTATGGAAAAGAAGATAAAAAAGAGGATAACATATTGGAGTTTGGGAATGATCCAATGGTGGAAAATTGCCAGATTTGAGGTAAAAATTTTGAATTTCTCTTGTAAATCTAGAAAAATCTAAAATATTTAAGAAAAAGCAACCCCAAATTTAGAAAGAGAGGTCAAAAGTAGCTTAAGGACAAAGTTTAGGGTAAAACAATTACCAGCAAGCTATAGTCGCTGACCAGTGGATTTTGGTTTTTTTTTTTTTTATGTTTATAGGTTTTAGGGAAGAACAAGGGAAAGGAAGGAAAAAAAAAAGGAAGAAATAAGAGGGAAAAAAAGAGAAAGAAAAAAGAAGAAAAAAAGAAACAAGAGTGAGTGGCTTAAAATTTGAACCCAGGCCACGCTGGATCAAGTGTTAGCTAGGTGTGACCTACATGCCAACCTGCATGTCAGCCAGGGTCTGCTTGACCCAACTATAAAGAAATCAAACAATAAGTGGCCTAGTTTCAAACCTAGGCCACCCATGTGGATTGGTTCCACTGTAAACCATATGCCTTGACCAAACATTTGTTATAAGATGGAAAAAAACGAAATGAGGAAAAAAATTGCTTGAGTTTCAAACCAAGGCTAGCCCTTAGAGCAATCATGCACAATCCATGCAGTGAAGATATTTTGCTAACATAAAGTGGCAAAAAAAATATAAAATAAGGAATCATTTGACGTGGGAAAAGTTTGTTGTATGATTGTGCTTTTGGTTATATTATCTTATTGCAAAATGTTTTTTTAATACCTCTTGATGATATTTGTTTTATGTCTTTCATGTTTAATATTATTAACTAAATTCTTAGTTTATAACATGCTTATTTGATATGACTAAATATGTTTTTGAAAAAAATAAAATAAAAATCAAGTTAAGTTAGACTAAGATTCACCTATACAAGTGAGATTAGTCATAGTATATTGTTTTTAAAAAATTAATGTTTTAATTTTGGAGAAAAATGAAGCTATATGTTTCTATTCAAGGCCAAAAAGTCTAAATAAAAATTGTTTTGCAACCTAAAAAAATATAGTTTATAAAGTGTTTGAAGAAGTTTTGATTTTTAGAACCTTCGTTTTCTAGGACCTTTAAAATCAGCAATTAGCAATCTATTTAGGCAATTTTTGTCCGTGAGATGACTTTTTATTTTATTAAATATTTTTGGTTAAAAAAATGAAATTACCTTTCCCGAAAAGTTATCTTTTATGATTTAACAATTCTGAATGAGTTCAGGATGATTTTTCAAATTTTGGTACTCTTCCCCTATACATGTTGTCAGTGCTAAACCAAGTCTGATTTCAAAAATTATTCCCCTAGAAAACTCTTTTCTAAGATTTTTCAAATTTTTTTATTTTAACCTTCGTCTATTTTCTTTTCCAGAGGTGCCTCATTTACCACCTAAGACTTTCGAATAAACTTGGGAAAATTCGTGGACGCAGATAGTGCGAAGTTGTCCCATAATTTTTAGTATCGATCAAAATTAATTGATTTTTTTGAATGACCTTTTCAAGGCATTCAAACACTTTGAAGTGGGTCTAATAGGCTTGATCAACACCCCAATAGATTTTTAAGTCATGTATGGGGCTCTATAGGCTTGGATCATGGCCTAATTTTTTTTAAAAAAAATCAATTTAAATTATCGATTTTATTTCAAAATCCATTTTTTCATAAAAAACAAAAATATTTTATTTTTCCAGAATCACCAAAATTTTCATTTGTGTGGGTTCTCCAACCTTATTTTTCAAAGCATCATAAAAAATTCAAATTCGCTTTCTCCCAAGTCAATCGAATTTTTCAAAAACAAACTCAATTTTTATGCCTTAAGTGACAGTGACTCCAAACTTATATCAATATTGTAAATTTGGTTATTTCTAAATAACTAATGCTAATTATGAGACACATTCTTGACCAACCCTTTTTTCTTTGTTTTTGTGTGCTTTATTTTTTACAATATTTATTATGTGTCTTATTAACACGTTTCTTTTGTAGATGATAATTTAGCATTTATATTTTAAAAATCAAATTTCCTAAAAACGTAAGTTAATATTTTTGTTAGTGTCCTTCTAGTGCTCAGCAAGGAATATGCCTTTCAAATTAAAAATACATAAATTATTTTATTAAAATCTATATGCTTCTCTATTTTCCCAAGTTACATAGAGGAGTTCAAATTTGCATTAAAAACCTAATTTTTTTTATTTCCAAAAATGCATCATAAAATGGATTATACATGAATAATGGCTATTTAAAAACCAAGAAAACCAAAAATCAAGATAACCTGTTGCTAGATGGTACAGATTTAAGGCATCATGGAGGTGCTAATCCTTCTCTATGTGTAGTCAACTCTTGGATCCTCCTAATGAACTCTGAAAATACATAGATCATAAAATTGGATCTTTGATTTTCATAACTCGAGGTACTATTTTTAATAGGTGTTCGGTCATACCTGGCCCAAATATACGGTGGTGACTCCAAACTTTTGGCTACTTCACAGTGGCCATCAACGGTTGGTTGGACGAGCGATTCATCCAACTACCTTCCCTAATATAAATAATGAGAAGCATATCTTTCTAACCAGATCATGCCATAAATCTGATCGAGGATTATTTTCAAATCGAGCACGTTTCCCATCGTTGATGGGATGTTATGACAATTATCTTGGGCATATATTTAAATCCAACTTTATTAAAATAAGGTAATATTCTTAAGTTAAAGTTTTATTTTCAAATCCTTTCTTATCCATTTCGGTTTTAGGAATCCCTTTAATTTGGAACATTATAGAAATCATCATTCAAAAACATTTTATTCATGCTTGAAGAAAACTTTTATGATTCACCAAACAATTGGACTCATAAGTAAATTTTTAGGGGATTATAGCTAAATATGAATAAAAAATCAAAATCACGAAAATCAAACTTAGGATAAGATATGGCTAGTGGGTATCAATTTTATAGCGTTATAGGGTGCTAATCCTTTCCCATACATAATCAACTCTCGAACCCAACTCTGTTTTTCTTTAGTTTTAACGTGACTTTAAAATAAATCTTTTTAAAAATAATATCAAAATTTATAAAAGATTAGTTTTAATAGGTGTTTGATCAAACCTAGCTTAAAAGGATTAATGGCAACTTTGATTATTCAGCTATTTCACAATAGCCACAAAGTAATAATCAGATGAATGAGTCACTCTAATGACTTAGCCTTGCTCTAAAACGAAAACATTTTTTAAGTTTAATATGGTGGGATCCATGTTTCTACATGTTATGACACATAATATTAAATATTTTTCTTAATTTTATTATTTTAAATTATTATTATTGATGTAACAGTTTTGTGACCCGTAGAAGATTTTTAAAAGAGATTTAAAGTGGTTTTGAAGAAAAATGAGAGTTTTGAAAATCATGAAATTCTTTGCCATCAATAATTTTTTAACTAAATGTGATTAGCCACTTTTAAAATTTTATATTTTTTAAAAATATAAATATTATTAAGGTTTATTGAAAAGATAATTATTTAAGTCTACTTTAAAATCAACTTTGAGTAAGTTATGGGTGTGAAGATACTAAAACCTTACAACACTTATCAATTGGTACTAATTAATTAGATATTATCTTTAATTTTGAGAATGAAATCAGTTATTTGGTTTAAGAAAATTTCCTACTTCGATGCTGGTACGATATAGGAAATTTTCATTTAAAATTCTATATTGACCTTTTTAAGAGGATATTCCTTTGTTAAATATAATTGATGGTAAATTTTATCTGTTTTTATCCTTTCTCCTAAGGAGCTTCCCTTCTGACGTTTCTACTCTGTTGAACCTATTAGATTTTTTGTTGCTTTCTTACCCCTTTTTCCATGCCTTCCATCATCCCATATGTTTCCCTCCCACCATCATCACCATCACTGTTGTTGTATGAATATCAGCCTTACCCATAAAGCATTGTTGTTTTTTTCACTGTGATTTTATCTATATTCTATATTTTTCTAAAAGGATCAATTTTCATGTTTTGTTTTTAATTTAGATTCACTCTACAACAACTTTCCTATAAATATCTGTTTTCCCCTATGAACCCTTGAACCTCTAATCTCTCTTTTTCATCGTTTTTTCCTAACAACACCCCACCTACGAAAATCTTTCCCCATTTCCCAACTAAATCTTCCAATCTTTTCGTCTTGTTTTCTTTTGTTTTTTCGTTCTTTTGCTTTTTTGTTCCCCAATCTTTGTTTTTCTTTTCGCATACGATGATGTTTTAGCTTTGCCTTTATTGCATCTCGTAATTCCTTTCTCATTATTATATTTTTTATAAATCGTTCCACTTTTGGAAACCTTTCACTCTCTAGTTGCTGGTTTTCTTGAGCTAAGATTTGCCATTATAACAGCTGTGGAAGTTAAGCATCTAAGAACTCATGTATTCCGAGTAAACCCAAAAAACCAAAAAAATGATCCAGAGTTCCCTTCTATTTATAAGGCTTGACATAGCTCTCTTCACTAAAATAATTGCTCGACATTGCAACAAAAACCCTAAAAGTACATTTCACCCCATAAAAGATAGATGGATAGACTTTTCTTTCAGCGAGACGTCAGTTGGACTGAGAATGAGGATTCTTTTTCTAGCAGTGATAGCAAGGGTGCAAGAAACATGGGTTATTTTAGGATTGGTAACCTAGAGGTCCTTTAGAGAGCAAGAAGAGGTCCTATTATCCCCTTTGAAAAGGGTTTTGTGGAGAACTAAAAAACTATCTAGTAACAATGCTTTGTAGCATATCTCGTGGACATTAGAGAATTCTTAGTAAGATGGATCCAAAGGCTGGTAAATCAAACATGGATTCTCGGAGGCAGGGTCGCGATTATTGGACGATAGGACAACTTTTACATTTTCTATTTTGAAAACCGTATGGACTTACAACTTCATTTTAAACAAAAATCCATGGACCTTAGAAGGTGGTCTTTTATTTTTGACAGATGAAGACTAAATATGGGTTATTAGGGACCTTCATCTTGTGGTTTCTCCGATCTAGTTACAAATTTAGATACTACCCCTTAAACTCCTCTCGCTTCAAGTGGCTTCCACTATTACCAATATTGTTCGAGATGTTATCACCATCAATTAACAAGATATTATCCTGATGAACATCCATTTCCTGAGAGTAAAGGTCTGGTTAAACCCTTAGGTACCTCCGCTGGCAGGTCGTTTTATGCATTGTGGGAATGAAGAAAGAATCTAGGTTGACTTCAGATATGATAGGGTATGTAAATTCTACGAAATATGTGGGAGAGTGGGGCATACTTTCCCAAGCTGTTCATTGACAATGCTGAGATTGAAAGATCATTGGGAAGCAAATGACTAATATTAAGACCACGTTCGAGCATGGATAGTTATCGGTCTCTCTTCGGTATTATTTGTGAACAAAGTTAGAGCTTGCAATGAGTGAGAACATAGAACCACTAGTGTTTCTTTTAGAAATGCCAATGAGTGAGAACATAGAACCACTAGTGTTTCTTTTAGAAATGCCAACATGGCACTTAAGGCCAATCAAGGCCACTTTGACCCATCTCATATCGGCATTACAAAAGACACTTTTTCTAAACAATAGGATGACATTATTGATTCCGGAGGATGTGATACCTATTCAAACTATTTTTCCCCTGGATGATAAGAATATTCCACCTCCAAACATCCCGTGTGAGGTCCATCAGGTATGCAGGTTATTATAGACACTGACCAAGTTAATACTTTAAACATTGATTCTTCTTACCTTTTGTCTAGCCTGATCTTAGCCATTAACCTTACTGGCCAACTCGTCCATGTAATCTAATGGCCTCCAATGAACCTAGATGGATATCCCTTCTGCATGGTAAGCCCTTATTTAAAATGCCTCATTGGTTTCAACTAACACCTTTGAACAGGGGAAAGTAGCTTAATGGCAGAAAGAAGAGCAAATTGAAATTAACTCTAAAGTCAAGGAAATCTACACCAAGTAGGATCATTCATTATTAAGATTGATGAGTAGGATCAAGACATGCTAGTAAAAGTTTGCATCAATGATCTTGTAAAAGATTTAAGTAGTGACCAACAAAATGCCAAGGCCGAAATCTCTCTATCACGTCTCGTGACAAAGACTCCTGATAGAAAAGACCTAATCATGAGAGATTCTCTGCAATGTTTATAGCTATAGGAACAAGCTGCAGCTTCAACTAAAATTGCTATAAATCAAGTTGTTTCCTCTGAGAGAAGTTAATAAGGAAGTTAAGCAGGGCAAAAAGTTGTGAAGATGATGACAACCCAGAGGACAGAAAACAAGTGAGAAAAGGGCTATGGGTTTGGAGGTTGCTATTTACAATGGGAATATTATTGCTTTATTAAGGTTCAAGTAGGTTGTCCTAAAACAACCTCTACAAGAGCTATGAAGTTCCTTAGCTGGAACACTGGAGGTATAGGTCAACCCCTAACTATTCACTACCTCCAAAACCAGGTCTAGAAACTTAGGACAAACTTTTATTTTTTTGGAGGAAACTAAAATGAAAATAAAAGATTGAACTCTTATAGCCAAACGATGGAATGTTCTCTGCTCAAAGGACACTCTTATATAGGGGAAAGTATGTCTTTTTGCAATGTGGGACTCATCTCTTAATGTAACCCCATCGCTATGTAATAAAAACATTTTACATTTTGCCATGTATGATGAAGGCAACATTTTCTTCTTGCTTATATGCTATCATAGTCACCTAAATCTAAATCATAAGCATAAAGTTTGAAACCAACTAAAAAAATTAAATCCCCAATAGGAGTTGAGAAATGGATTATTGTGGTCTTCTTGATGTTCCAACTAAAGGACTTTCTTGCACGTGGACTAACAATCACAGGGGCAATGAAATTGTTTAGGAAATGCTTGATAGGGCTTTCTACAACCCATGATGGATTCAAATGTACCAACAAGCTCTTCTTATTAACCTGCCAATCATACGATTCAACCATGGCAAGATGATCCTTAACATTAAAAAAAAGATCATTTTCACCGCAGGGCCCTACAAATTTGAGGCTACGTGGCTGTAACATCTTTTTGATAAACAAGCTCTCAAATTTGCTTCGTCTAGTTATGTTAGAGGATCCCCGGCTTTTGTGCTCATGGCAAAGATTAAAATTACAAAGGACGCGCTTAAATTATGGAATAAAAATTGCTTCGGAAATCCGAAAAAAAAAAAACCTTTTGAAGAAGCTTGAAAGCAATGCAACAAAACATTTTAAAGCCAAATATACTTAGGAAGAAAGAAAGATCAAAGTGGAGTATGAGGAACTCCTGGAACAAGAACAAACTCATTGATTAGAAAACTCAAAGATCAACTGGATCATTAAAAGGCGAGAGAAATACAAAGTTCTTCCATGTAATGGTCTCCAGAAGAAGGCTACGTAATAGAATTGCAAAATTACAAAATGACGCTAACTCTTGGGTGGAAGATCAACAAAACATGAAAAAACTCTTCATCGATCACTTTTGTCATCTCTATAATGAGGATCCTTCTCCTTCCATGAACTTCATTAATAAGAATCTCCTCACCAAGGGATTGACTAAGATCTCAACAACCCAAGGTAAGCACTTTAATGCCCATTTTACTATCGAAGAGATCCATATAAAGTAATTTTTGATATTAAAGCTTTAAAATGCTCTTGAGTCGGATGCTAAGGCAGCTATCTTTTTTCTAGAAAACTAGAATATAGTGCGTTCTTTAGTTACAACTGTCACCATATCCTTCTTAAATAATGGTAGAATGTTAAAGGAAATGAATTGAACCTTTATTGCTCTCATATCTAAATAAAAAAAAATCCAGTCACGGTAAATGATTTTCACCCTATTAGTCTTTGTAATGTGGTTTACAAAATTATCTCAAAAGTCTTTGTTAACAGGCTTAAACCTATCATCAGTAGCCTTATCTTTCCCTTCTAGAATGCATTTATTGGTAAAAGGTAGATCACTAAAAATGTCGTCTTGGTATCGAGCTTTTGCATCTCATCCGTAGGAAAACCAAAGGTAATTGAATTCTGGGAGTTGTTAAGATCGACATGAATAAAATTTATAACAGAATCAGATGGAACATCCTTCAAAAAGTTCTTGAGATTACTGGTTAAACACTCACTGGGTCAACTTGATTATAGAATGCATCTCATCAGTAAGCTACCAAGTACTCATCAATGGAGAACCATCCAAGTTCATTTATCACAAAAGAGGATTAAGACAAGGTGCTTTTTTTATCCTACCTCTTCTTACTATGTCGAAATGTGTTGTCACTAGTACTTCATAAAGTGGAAGCTAGAAGAAAAGTTTAAGATATCAAGATTTGCCAGTAAAGTCTTGCAGTCAACCTTTTTTTTTTTTTTTTTATGCCGATGACTGTTTTATATTCTTCAGAGCGAGATAGGAAGCCTATCACAGTCTAAAAGCTTGTCTTGATCTTTTTTTGCTACTTATCAGGATAACTAATTAATCACAACAAATCAAAACTTATTGTAAGTTGAGACTATCATTATAGGTTTAAACGCATTTTCAGACGAACTCTCCAAGACTAAGTCTCGAATAGTCCTAGCAAATACCTAGGCGTTAACCTCAATAGTTTACAGGCAAGAACAAAGTTCTTCAGCTACTTTTGGACAAAATGAAAGTAAAACTAGATTTCTAGAAATCAAAAATCCTTTCCCTAAGTGGAAGGCAAACACTCATATAATCTACTTTTACAAGCCTTCCTATCCATCACTTGTCCTATGTTAAAGCTTCAAGCTTTATTTGTGAGGAAATAGACAAAACTGTAAGAATTTCTAGTGGGGACATCAAAAGGGAGAAAGAAAGATTCATTTCTTGAAATGGGATAAATTATGTCAACCAAAAGAGCAAAGAGGCCTTGGATTTCAAAAAACAAAAAGGTGAACCAAGCTTTCCTAGCCAAAGAAGCTCGAAGTTTTATCAAGGAAGAGAGTAAGAGACTAGTGGATAAGTTAGGAAAAAAGTATTGTCATAAACAAGTTTCAATCAAGTCAACTAAGACCAAGAGATCATTGGGTTTGGAAGAGTATTCTTCATGGAAAAAACTTACGTTTCGAGAGTTTGGAATGGTAATTTTGGGAAAGCAGTAAAATTAAAATTGTTGAAGGGAATATTCCCATACAGGGGACCCCATTTTCCTAAAACAAACTCGCCCCACCGGAACACTATCATTAGTGTCATGAATTATGGTAGGAGGACTTGGAACATAAATTGTGCAAATGACAAACTTGTCGCAACATACCCTAACGTACCTTGAGGTGGATCCTCGTAGATTTATGGGTATATACGACTTAAAATATTTTTTGACTAAGAAATGTCTTCTTGACTGAGATTTTTCCTTCGTAACGTGATGAGAATAAGAAAGTATAGATTCTCAACTTGTGATACAGTGAGAGAGACCATAAGATGAATCGCTCATCTTATTAGTCTCGGATGACCATCACAAAGTGGCCAACGCTTGGAGTCGCTATCGATCATTTTGGGCTAGGCATGATCGAATGCCTGTTGAAACCTATGTCTTGAGTTATGAAACTCGAAACATCGATCCCGTGGTCTGTGTGGTACAAAGATTTGCCATTTGAGTTTGGGAGTTAGTTACGCACGATTAGGTACTAACCTCTTCGCGATGCCTGGAATCGATAATTTACTAGTTATGTCTTATCTCAGTTTTGATTTTTTCGATTTTAACTCGTCACTATTTTGATATAACCTTCTTTTAATGCATGAATTTTATAGAAATACAAATTCAGGTTTTGAGGGAAAGATTTAATCTCATATATGCCCCGGATAGATAGGGAATATAAAATTTTTTTATAAAAATGACCTCTGGATTTTACTTTGAAAATGGAATATTTCATTTTGGGCACTAGAAAAATACCCATGCGGAATATCACCTTTAATTTTACTTGAAATGATTGGAAAATATGAATACGAATAATCATCATAAAGAAATCGCGTAAGGCAACAGATAAAGTAACATAACATGAACCATTCAAAGTAATGATAAAAAAAAAGGGATGGCTATTGGAATTTATCTCACAACTGGCATCGATTATCTGGGAATAACCGAATCGATAATTTTCGAGACGGATCTGGGTTCCTTGATTGAACGAGGAATTTTTTTAATAAAAACAGGCTTGACTCTTGAAATGATCGCGAAAATTCGAGAAGAAAAAAATTAATTATAGTTGAAAGACAGGGTTGGAGTATCCCCTCAGAAAGATGGGGTTGAAGTATCCCCGAGGATAATGAATAATTTTGACGAAAGGAAGATTTTTAAATCTTAACAATTTTGAAAAAGTGGGGTTGGAGTATCCCCTCAGAAGGTCGGGGTTAGAGTATCTTCGAAAGTGACATGTCTGACACTCTTTAAAGAAGTCGAATTGGAAACTTAAGTTGACAAAACTTTGTGATTTAGAAAATGAGTGAGCATTTTAACGCTTTTTGATAAAAAAAATTATTGTGAATGAGAATGGTAAAGATGTAAAAAAAAATTTATGCCTTGATGCGAGCCTATGGGAGGTCAAAATATGTTCTCGAGGCTGATCAGGGTGATATAGTGACATTCGCATGTCTCAAGATGAAGCTTGAGAAAACAACCTAATTTTGACTATAATCGAAAATAGGGGGACAACATCGCGCTATCCCACTTTCTAAACTTATTCTAAATTGGTTTAAAGGTTTTAGAGGTTGAACATGATATCCTTAGAAAGGTAACTCGATGACGGTCAATCTAAAAACATTCCCAATATCCCAAAAAATCACTTTCTAGGGGAACAAATTTTCAAGTTTGGATTCATTACGCTGCTGGCAGAGCATACGAGGGACAGGATATGTCAAAATCTGAAAAATCACCCGACCTCATTTGGTATCAAAAAATTACAAACAATACGTATCTAAAAAGGGAATTTCATGAATTTTTTAGGAAAAAATGTTTGAAGGATTTGGAAACATCATTAGTGCGTCTGAACGGCTCGATCAGAATACATGTTGGTGATTCTAGGGGTTCTGGATAGTTTAGATTTGAAAAATCATAACTCTCTAATCTGAAATGATCTAGAGGTTAATAAAACATCCTTTTAAAGATAATTTGACACACTTTGAGAGAAAAATATCAAAAAATTCATGAAAAATCATTTGGGATTTTAAACTGATTTTTCAATTCAAAATAGTTGTGCTACCAACAGGGGATAAAGCAAAGCATGGGATATTTTTTACTTTTCTTTGTGTTTTCGAGTCCAAACTTGGGTCATTGACATTCGAACGTCCATGACTGAAGGGAAAGAGTGGTATGAGCGTCATGAACTCATTTGCATAGCCCCAGAGTAGTTTAGGATGATGAAACCACCCGTTGATCATACCATTCAGGGTTTCGACTAAAAAACAAAGCACAAATGTTTCGGGAACAAGTGCAGGGCCATTTTCGTCAGAAAATCAAAAGCCTTTAGCTCGTTTAATTAGGATTCTAGATTTGAAAAAATTAATTTTACCATGATTTTTTTGCTAACTTTAAGGAAAATACTAAGTTCATGTTAATCCTTATTGGTTAAGGTTAACATGCTTGGCTTAGGGAGGTTTTGAAAATTAGTTTTTGAAATGCATTTAGATAAGAAGAAGACAATGAACATACAAGGGGATGACATATAACACGAATGAGGATGCTAACTTTACCAATGGTCTTGACAAAGAAAGTGTTATGCACACATTTCATGAAGTGAAACATGCTGAAAATGACAATGATTCATGACCAAATGCAAGTTAACGTATGAACATGCTTGAAACATGCTAGGCTAAGGATTTGTGTATGGATTGAACATAACATGATGCATGGATATGACATAAAATGCATGAACAAGAGCTGTCAAAAATAATGAGGATGAAATAAGACACTTTGCATATCAAAAGGAGCATCAAGACATCCAAATCCTAAGCTACATAACCAAAAGCCACAATAACACATGAGAATCCTAACAAGGTGATGGAAGCATGAAAGGCTCACTAAATGATAAAGATGCTGAAAAACAAAAAATAAAAGTGCTTTAGTAGAAAGTTATACCAACAAAGCTTCAATTTTTTGGCCAAGTGGTTGGAACAGCAGGGATGGCCTGAATTCCCCTTTGTTCTTGTTGTTAATTAATAAGAAATGAGAGAAAAAGAAAGGTTTCGATTTTGGTATGGGTGAAGATGATTTTTTCGAGTGTATAGTAGCTGGAGAATAAGTGTTTGGGGTTGTTTTTGGATGCTAAGTGAAGGGCTACGAGATTCTACTTTTTTGATGTATGAATAAGTTGAGAGAATTGAAACAAGCTGGAAAAAAACTTTTTTTTTTGCTGAGATTTTAATGGCCTATTTATACCAGAACTTTGGAGCTAAACTGGAGGTGTTTTTGGTCATTTCTCAAGGAGACAAAGTTGTGACAGCTGATTATAGGGTGGCTATAGGAAGCAATTTGCAGCCAATGTGATGGAGATAGAATGGCTAGTTTGATTGCTAAAATCATATACCAGCTAGTAGGGTGGCTGATGGTGATCTTTGTTAACAAACAAGGGAGGAGTAGGGTGATCATATCACATTGACCCTTTATGATCTTTAGACTTCAAAAAAATGTTTTGATTAATTCACAAGTCCAAATTCGTAATCTGATATGGGTTTTGATCTTTTCTAATGTAAAAACGAGTTAAAATTAAGCTTTAGATCAATGGTGGACAAGTTAAAAATGCCTCGATCATGGAAAATAGCTTGCATGTATCGATACATTGAAGAATGTATCGATACA
>JAQSVH010175349.1:0-20969 GCA_029448705.1 Adansonia digitata
TTTGATGAAATATGATACTTTTCATTATTTCAATAGAAGTTTGTGAATATGCCTTGAACATGATATTTATCCAATTGTATAAATTATATCTTTGAATTGACAACAATAATTTCATATTTGATTACTTTTCAAGAAAGGTTGAATGGTGCTATGAAGAAATTTGTCATCTTCTTATGCAATCCTATGGTAAGGTGTGTGAATAAGGCTAAAGAAAAACTTTGATAGTGATATTCAAAGCATTTATAAGTTTTCATTCTTAATGAAACCTCCCAAAATCTATGCCCGATGTAGTTGGGCGAAATGGTAGTCTGTCGACAGTGGCGTCATTTCAAAGTCTTCAATAGTGATATTCGAAGTAATCAAAAGTTTTTATTTTTAATGAAACCTCCCAAAATCTATGGCCAACGTAGCTAGTTGGAAAAGTAATCGATCGACAGTGGCGTCCTTTCAAAGTCTTCGATGGTGGTATTTGAAGTACTAAAAAGTTTTCATTTTAATGAAATCTTTCAAAATCTATGCCCGATGTAGCTAGTCGGGATGGTAAACAGTCGATAGTGGCATCATTTTTTGATAGTGGTATTCAAAGCATTCAGAAGTACTCATTCATAATGAAACCTCCCAAAATCTATTCCCAACGTAGCTGGTTGGAATGGTAGTCAGTTGACAGTGGCGTCCTTTTAAAGTCTTCAATAATGATATTTAAAGCACTTAAAAGTTTTCGTTCTTAATGAAACCTTCTAAAATCTATGCCCAACGTAGCTGCCCAGAATAGTAATTAGTCAATAGTGGCATCCTTTCCAAGTCTTCAATTGTGATATTCAAAGTACTCAAAAGTTTTCGTTCTTAATGAAACCTCCCAAAATCTATGCCTGACGTAGCTAGCCAAAATGGTAGTCAGTTGATAGTGGCATTCTTTCAAAGTTTTCGATGGTGATATTTGAAGCTTCCATAGAAATTAAAACCAAATCCTTTGTGATCATCGAGATGTTTCTATGCCAAATGTGTACAGGAGGAAAGGTTCATTTGTCATTAGTTAGCTTTAGTTAATTAGAAGCCAATGAAACATGACATCCAACTTTGTTCGATTAAGCAAAATGATAGTTTCGTAGGTTTTTTTAGTTGATATATATATGTGTGTGTAAAAAAAAGAAAAAACAAAAAAAAAATAAAACTTTTAGAAAAATTTTGTAAGGCTCGAACAAAATTGTGTCTATTTGGTATTTGCCCTGTTCCTGATTCTCAGTAACGGTTAAAGAGAGGCAGTTATAGACACCTAATTTTATCTGGTCCTTTTCCTTATTAGTCCAAAAATATCCGAGATACAAAATTAGGCACTTATCCCAGTGAAGGTAAATTTTCTTTTAGGGAATGTACATTTTCAAGACCTATTTAAATGTCCTTAAATGACCGCAAGTGCACGTGATAAAATTAGCGCCATTTCAAGGGTCATGAAGAGCAAATCTCAGATAAAAATTATGAATGTCAAGGTAAAGTAATTAACTTTTAATTTTATACTTGTGAAATTTTGTAATGTGTTTTTGCGGATGTTACTACGATTAAACTTCCCATTTTTAGGGATTTTTTGAGAACTTTTCATTAAAATTGAGAAGTTGACCTTCGTATATTTTTACCGATACCTATATTCTATTTATGTCAATATGCACTTCAAAAAAATCAATAAAAAATATTCAAGGAAAAATCCGTGTTGATATTTTATACCATAAGGTGTCAAGTTATCCATTTTTGTAATTAATTTTGAACTTTTCACAATGCAACGGGTATTATACTTGCGAAATTTTTTCTGATAAAATTATTTTGAATTTAAAATTTTTATCTTTACCATTTTGTAAATCAATATTTTGGATAATATGTTTTATTTAATTCATTTTATATAAGTTTTAATATATTCATTAAAATTTTTCGGTCCTAAAATACAAACTTTCTTTTAATCTGTAAAATTTTTGTTAGAATTTTCTCAAGTTTTGAACTTTAAAATTATTTAAATATTTTCATATAACCACCATCAAATCAGTTTTTCAATATTCATTTTATTTTATGAGTTTTGCATTTTTTAATTTATCAGTTTCATCCCAATCAACTCTTACCAAAGTTCACTTGTCGACTTCATCCTGATAACGTAACCTATGTTGATTTTTCGATTTTACCCCAATCAATTCTCATCTATGTTGACTTGTTAGCTTTGTCCTGGTCAAACCTTACCTATGTTGATTTGTCGGTTTCACCCCAATTAACTTTTACATAAATGGACTTGTTGGCTTCATCCCGGTCAAACCTTACCTATGTTGATTTGTCGGTTTCATCCCAATCAACTCTTACTTAAGTTGACTTGTCGACTTCGTCTCAGTCAAACCTTACCTATGTTGATTTGTCAGTTTCATCCCAATCAACTCTTACCTAAGTGGACTTGTCAACTTCGTCCTAGTCAAACCTTACCTATGTTAATTTATCAATTTCATCCCAATTAACACTTACCTAAGTTGACCTGTCAACTTCATCCCAGTCAACTCTTTTTATTTGTTGGCTTATCGATCTTATATTAGTCAACCTTTTTCATTTGTTGACTTATTGGTTTTGTCCTAGTCAACCTTTTATTTTTGTTAAATCATAGATTTTGTCTTAGTCAACCATATCTTCATTGACCAGTAGGTCTTCCCTTAGTCAACCTCTTACCTCTATTGACTTGTATGGTTTTATCCTAATCAGCTCCTTTTGTTTATTGACCAACATGGTTTTGTCTCACTAAGCTACCCGTGACTTAGGTCTCGCCCTAGTCGCCATTTAATTTAAGAATTCTCCTCAGGGCTAATTAGCTTTTTTTTTTTACTTGAGTTTAGTTTTCAAAGCTAAATGACCCAAACAAAATCGTGTCTATTTGGTATATGCCTTATTTTTTATTCTCAGCAATGATCAAAGAGGGGCAGCTGTAGACACCTAATTTTGTCTGGGTCTCATTTTCAATAATCTTGAATATCTGGGATCAAGAACTTAATGGCCATCCTCATTGAGACTAATATTTTTTAGATGAACAAGAAATTTTCAAGACCTTTTTACTCATAATTTAAATAATCGTAAGTTCATGTGACAAAAAAGTCATATTTTGATCTTTAATTTCGAATATGTAAGACGAATATTTAAGAGAAAAAATCATTTTTTTATCTTTTCTTGAAAATTTGTTTCTGCAAAAGATATCACGGTCAAATTTTTCATTTTTAGGAATTTTTAAAGAATTTTTCATTAAACTTGGAAGTTGACCGTCGTATAATTATACCGATACCTTTATAGTATTTATGCCAATACGTACTCCGAAAAATCAGAACTATTAAAGGAAAAATTCATATTGGCATTTTATACCATAAAGAGTCATATTATCCATTTTTGTGACTAATTTTAAATTTTTCATAGTATTACGAGTTTTATTCTCGTATAATTTTTCTGATAAAATTATTTTGAATTTCATATTTTCATCTTTACCATTTTATAAATTAATACTTTGAGTAACATGCTTTATTTAATTCATTTTATATAATTTTTAATGTATTTTTTAAAATTGTCTCGGTTCTATAATATGATCTTTCTCTTATCTGTAAAATTTTGGTGTAATTTTCTCAAGTTTTGAATTTTTAAATTCTTTAAATATTCACATTAATCATTTTTTAAAATTCATTTATTTGTTATGAATCTTACATTTTCTTCCCATTTCTAAAATACAAAGTTTTCTACTTCAAAATTTTTTGGAAAGATTTTTCTTAGTTTATATTTTTAAAATTCTTTAAATATTATTATCTAATTCATATTAAATCAGTTTCAAAAAATTTAATTTATTTTATGAGATTTAGATTTTTTATGTTACCAAGATACAAATTTTATACTTCGTAAATTTTTCAGTGAGATTTCTTTCAAGTTTCTAATTTTTAAATTTCTTTAAATATTTTTATTTCATCCATATTAAATTAGTTTTGAAAATTTTAATTTATTTTATGAGTTTTAGAATTTTTTTATTATTGAGATATGAAGTTTTCTACCAGTGCAATTTTTCGGTAGGATTTTTCTAGGTTTTTAATTTTCAAAATTATTCAAATATTATTGTTTAAATCATATTAAATCAATTTTGAAAATTTTAATTTATTTTATGAGTTTTGCATTGAATGACCTTTGATGGTTTGTCAAATTAATGAAAATTTCACCTTTTATACTAATTATGACAAAAATATAATAAAAGAAATAAATTTAATTTTTTTTGTCTTTTTCTTCTCTTGGCCGATCCTCGCCCCTTTATAAAAAGGGGAGGATGCGTTTTCATGGTTTTTTAGCAAGAGAGGAAAAAAAAAGAGGGAGAGAGAGCTTGGAAGAAAAAAATACTTAGTTTTTCAAGTTTTTCCTTAAGGTATCACACTTGTCTTTTCTTTTCTTCATTTTGATTCATAGTCATCCTCATTCATAAGCCAAAATCATCTTAAGGCTCACAGATTCTCATCCATGTTGAAAGGCTAAACATGGTGGCTTTAATTTTTTTTTTTTTGCTTTTTGTATTTTTAGATTTAGTTAAATCTTGTATATATATAATATTACTCTTGTTATTATGATTTTGATTTTCTTGTATTTATGTTGATGTTTCTTTCTTGTTATTGTGATGTTGATATGTTGATTAGAATAATGTTATATTTAGTTTATGATTTTACTTTGATTTAAGTTTAATGATAATTATTTATGCTTATTTCTGTGGTTTTTATGTCAAAACATGTATGTATTTCATGTTTTTCACCTTGGCCGAATTTGTTTGGAATTGTTCATGATCATTTTGTGCTTGTTTTTAGTTTGATTTCATGATTTTATATTATTTTGTAATATTAGTAAACATAGCGACTAAATTGCAAAATTTATAAAAGTTTTTTTGACATTTTTGGCTTGGTTGAGATCTTTGTAAGCCCTGAGATTTCTAATTTGTATATTTGTAAACATTTTTAGGTATTTCTAATACTTTATGGGTCATTTTGTAAATATAAAAAAGTTTAAGGGTTAAATTGCAAAATATGGAAATCATATTTTGTGGCTAAAAATGCTTAGCCGAACCTTCTTGCATATTATTACCATGACTTTTGTGTTGATTCTTTGCTAGTTTGGTGATTTTTAATGATTTTTTAGGTATTTTACCGTATAAGGGTTAAAATGTAATTTTATAAAGTTTAAGGGTTACTTTGTAAATTGTAAAAAAAAATTTGGCACAAGGTATTGGCTGAATCTTTGTTGATATATTGGCTACATTTTAATGCATAATTTCATATAATTTTTATAATTTTTAGGTTATTTTAGTATGTAGGGATTAAAATGAAAATTTAAAAAAGTGTACGGACTAAATAGCAAAGTTTCATATTTAAGGGGCAAAAAGTATGTTTCACCAGTTTTAACAATTTCTATTATTTCTATGGCCTTTCATAGGGATATAGAAATTTTCAAAACTTCTCGTATTTGTTTGGTCCTCCAAAAGATACGAAATGTAATTTTCAAAAATTTAAGAGCTTGATTGCAAATTTTGCATTTCAAGTCAAAATTAAACTTGTAACTATTCCATTTAGACTAAATTCATCTATTTTTCATCATTTTAGTGTCCGTTAGGGTACCAAGATACTTTCACGTCGAAGGTATTCCCTAAAGGTATTTTGGTAATTTTATTAAAATCGAGTCTTAGATAGTAACCGGGATGCTTTTATACCAAAGGTGCATATTTAGGATAGGTTCATCCAATTCTCATCATTTAGTGTCCATCAGGGGCACCGAGATACTTTCACGGTGAAGGTATACCTTAGGGGCATTTTCGTAATTTTTTCATCGAGATATTTTTATGCCAAAGGTGAATGTTTAGCAATCATTTAGCCTTCTAAGGTCATTTTAGTTTTCATTAGGGGTACCAGGATACTTTTATATCAAAGGTATACTAGGGGCATTTTCATAATTTTCCTCACCGGGATGCTTTTATGCCAAAGGTGAATGTTTAGGACTTATTTAGCCTTCTAAGGTCATTTTAGTGTCCATTTGGGGTACCAAGATACTTTCATGTTGAAGGTATACCCTAGGGCATTTTTGTAATTTTCCTCATCGAGGTGCTTTTAAGCCAAATGTGAATGTTTAGGATTCATTTAGCCTTTTAAGGTCATTTTAGTTTTCATTAGGGGTATCGGGATACTTTCATGTCAAAGGTATGCCCAGGAGCATTTTTATAATTTTTTCCACTGGGATGCTTTTATGCCAAAGGTGAATGTTTAGGATTCATTTAGCCTTCTAAGGTCATTTTAGTGTCCATTAGCGGTACCAGGATACTTTCATGTCGAAGGTATACCCTAGGGGCATTTTTATAATTTTTCTTATCGGGATGCTTTTATGCTAAAGGTGAATGTTTAGGATTCATTTAGCCTTCTAAGGTCATTTTAGTGTCCATTAAGGATGCCAGGATACTTTCATGTCGAAGGTATACCCTAGGGGCATTTTCATAAATTTTTTACCGGGATGCTTTTATGCTAAAGGTGAATGTTTAGGATTCATTTAGACTTCTAAGGTCATTTTAGTGTCCATTAGGGGTCCCAAGATACTTTTATGTCGAAGGTAGACCCTAGGGGCATTTTTGTTATTTTCTTTATCATGATGCCTTTATGCCAAAGATTAATGTTTAGGATTCATTTAGCCTTCTAAGGTCATTTTGGTGTCCATTAAGGTTACTGTGATACTTTCATGTCAAAGGTATACCCTAAAGGCATTTTCATAATTTTTTCATCGAATGCTTTTATGCCAAAAGTGAATGTTTAGGATTCATTTAGCCTTCTAAGGTCATTTTATTGTCTATTATGGGCACCGGGATACTTTCATGTCGAAGGTATACCCTAGGGGAATTTTCATAATTTTTCTCTCCGAGATGCTTTTATGCCAAAGGTGAATGTTTATGATTCATTTAGCCTTCTAAAGTCATTTTAATATCTATTAGGGGTACCAGGATACTTCCATGTCGAGAGTATACCTTAAGGGCATTTTTGTAATTTTTTCATTGAGATGCTTTTATGCCAAAAGTGAATGTTTAGGATTCATTTAGCCTTTTTAAGGTCATCTTATTGTCCATTAGGGGTATCAAGATACATGTTGAAGGTGTACCCTAGGGGCATTTTAGTCATTTTGTTAGAACCAAGTCCTATGTGATTACAAGGATATTTTCGTGTCTAAGGGATACATTAGGAGTAGGTTCGTCATTTCAGATTGTTATTGAGTTTTAGGATGTTTTATAAATATTTTTAATAAAATTTAATTTTTTTAGAAAATTAAGGCAATGTCTCCAAGTTAAAATAATACGTAGATTTTCTCCCAAAATATGAGAGAGGTTCTACGGATTATTTTAATATCAAGATATCATTTTCAAAATAAAAATCGAGATTTTATAAAAATAATAATAGTAAAACTTTTCGCATTCCTCTGGCCCTCCACTGGGGTGCACAAGATATTTTTAATTTTAAAAACCTTTTGTGTTCCTTTAGTTTTTTGTTGAGACACAAAGGAGAATGATAAAAAGCTTTTGTGTTCCGTTGGTCCTCCGATAGAGTATGTAAGAGATTTTGACTTTAAAAATTCTAAAAACCTGATCTTCCTAACACGGAATAATAAGAATTTTGTTTTATAAATTGTTATTTCAGAATCTATAATTACGTGCCATATGTTGAAACCGAATAAAAATTAAGATTCAAGTTAACACATAATTAATGAGGTACTAATTTTTAGGCATCACGAGAGGGTCGATCCTTATATGTAATTGTATCAACTCCCAGACTCAATCTTTGGTATGATCGCAGGCCTTGGAGTATGTATTCTAGGGTTTTGTAACCCTCAAAATACAAACTATGATAGTTGACCAGTCTCACCTAGCCTAAATAGATTGGTGGCGACTCTAAATATATAGTCCTTTTCATAATGACTATTTATAGTTAAGTCGAGTGAGCGATTCATCTCAACCACCCTGTCCCCAAAAATAAGAAAATGTCAATAATGATGTGGCTTATAGAGATAAGAGAACATAAAATAGTGATAAATTTAACAAATATAGGAGCAAAGGCCATTTAAGTCGGGCTTGGTCAGGATTTGTATTCGGGCCATATTGTGATAACTTGGCAACTCCGCTGGGTATGTCTAGAGAGTCAAGCCTAAAATTAATTATTGGTTAAGTAAATTTCAATTAAATCGGTTGCAATTGGTATCTAATTTTAAATTCCTTTAAAAAAATTTCTTTTTCATTATATCAATACTAATCTTTTTGTGTTTGGTTTTGTCTTTTAGGGATTAGGATAATGGGTTTCATTTTTAATGTTGTGTCATAAAAAGGTAAATTTGTCCCTTTACATAGACTATGCACATTGTGTAGTTGTTTCTCCTCTGTCATATATGGAGGGGGCATAGGTACCCAATATTTTAGGAAGGGGTGAAGTAGCTCTGCCTTCAAGGTGTTAGCCTTTGTCTAGGCCAGCAAAAAACCTACGGGGTGTAGATTCTTACGTCTGCCGAGGTTTTTGCCTTATTACTGACATGGAAGACACACCCACTTGAATTGAAACTATTTCAACATGGATCCATGCTGGATAAGGATAAGGCACCTCGCTAGTCTTTTTAGGGCTCAAGTAATTAAAGAACCTAATTAGAGGTCCACATATAGTGAACCATACTAACCTCCTAGTCAAAGCCATGCTTGATTTTAGATGTCACCAAAATTAGGGACACATGAAGGGACAAAGTTATCTTTTCCTTCTTTATTTTTATTCTTAATATGTTGTTTGAATGATTTGCAATGTCCATTTACCTTGTTTGAATAATTTATGATTTTCATTATTTTGAAGTTTTATTTGAGTTTAATATTTCCTAAAGATACTAACTTGTTTTTTTATGCATCTTTCATCTCTCATATGCATACAGGAACACTTGCTTTAAAAAGAATTTCAACTTAGATCAATTTTTATTTAATTTTATGGCGGAACCAGTACCTGCAGTGATTACTTCCAAGGAATTCAAAAAGGTCTGTTTTGAGTCCAAATTCAATTAGAAAAAGGATAGGGACTGTGCAGTGAAAGGTTTTGTGTCAGAATTGCCAAAGATCACACATTTAGACCTTCACCAAAATAATATGAGACAGTTAGCCAAACTATGGGATCAGTGGTGAAGTGCAAAGCAACCCGATTTAAAGAAAAATATGGACAGATTGCTCTCTTACTTAAAGTGCACATGGATAACAGCTAGTTAGGGCTATGACTAAGCTTTAAGATCCATCATTTTGATTTTTTTGTTCAATCAGCATGACATGATCTCGACTGTGGAAGAGATATTAGCTCTTCTCGAGCTTGGGCCATTAGAGACGAGACCCATCTATTGTAAAGAGCACAATCTAACCAGTATTCATAAAAGATTAAGTCAAGTTTTGGATCATGATTTCAAAGCTGACCACCATTACATAGAGCAAAAAGGGAATACCTGTGTCATTTCATGGCAGTATCTATGAAAATGTATTCAAGAACGATTCGACATTGAGTAGGCTCTGGATTTTGCTTTTGCTATGTATGGGATGGTTTTCTTCCTGAGATTGTTGAGACATGTTGAAGCGGTGGTAGTGGATTTATTAGATCAATTGAAAAGAAACATGCACCCAACTCCAGCAATTTTAGCTAAAATAATTAGAGCACTCAACGCATGCTGAAAAAAGGGTCAAGAGAGATTCTTTGGAAGTGTTTTGTTATTGTACATTTAGGCTTGAAGTTATTTCTGGGGTGAAGCGGTAGATAAAGTTAAACCCTACTTTCCACACTTTGTTCCTCTTCAGGAATTCATCAAAAAAGAATGGCCCAAGTCTGGAACTAAGAAACAATGGGTTGAGATGCTAAAGAACTTAGTTTCTTTTGATATGACATAGAGTTGCACCATGGTTTTCACCAAAATGCTTGTGTATCGTTGTGGTAATTTTCTATATGTGCCTTTACTCAGAATATGGGGCATCGTCAGTTATACACCACTAATGGTCCGAAGGCAATATGGGTCCCGGCAATTCATCCCTATGACTTCAAATTTGGCTGGTGTTGACTTGGAATATTAGGGTGAGGATTATAAAAAGTCACTTCAAATGGTTGCTTTACAATGAAGAGAAAGGTATAAGTCAGGATTAAGTGCATACACGGATAAGACTACTCCAGCGTATAATGCTTGGAAGAGAGTTCATGGTTGGGACATAATTATTCCTGGCTCAGATGGAACCATTCCTAGAGTATCTATTCAACTAGAACCTGTCATGCCTTCCGAGATCGATTTGATTAAGGAGGAACTTGCCAGAGAGCAAAAAAGAATGAGGGACAAAAATCACCAACTCCAAGAAGAAGTTGCCTATTTACGAAAAGAGATGGAAGCAAAAGCAAAAGAAGTTGAAAAAATGGAAGAAAAGTACAACTTAATAAAGAATGATTAGGTCAAATAGAACAAAAAAATGAAACTTGCTAGGATATCTGGGAGTTCCAATAACACTGCTAAGGGGAGGAAAGAAGAAATGTGCAAGCTTCATGATGAGTTAAGAGCATGGAAGGCTAAAACTCTGGAAGGAGAGGCCAGGCAAACTATTTTTAAAAAGGAAAAAAAAAAGCATGCTGGTACATGTCTCCAGTTAAGAAGGTCTATGGATAAGAATAAATGACTCTAGGCTACCTTGGATCGAGAACATGGAAAGGTATTTCAACTACTTATGGAAAGATAAGGTCTCACTATGACTATTGCAGAGATAGGATTAGAATTACAATGCAGGGGAGATAATATTCGCGCCTTGGTGCAAGCCTTTCGTGATCTAGATGCATATTAGGATAATAGACTATGGTGGGCTAAAGATGATGGTAGATATGGGTAGCTAATTCTTTTGGCTGACAAATGTACATAGATAATCTTACAGAGCAGATCCACTTAGCTGTCATCTAAGCAAGGAAAATGGTGGAGAGGATTAGAGACTTACAGATGCAAATTAATGTCATAGGACAATACGGACATGTTGTACTTTAATTTTTGGATGAAGCTCAGAAACAATATGATCAAATTAGGAATTTCCTTGGATGTAATCCTTACATGATCAACGATGTAAACATGTAATTTGTCATAAAGTTAATGAAAAATTTCTGAGTTTGGAATCTTTAGTTAAAGTAAGCATCCCTACAAGTGCTTTCATATACTCATACCATACATACATATGCCCATACATATACATACATACATACATACATGATTACTAGTTTTATTATTTCATAAGTGAAAATTACTTAACTCAAAAAATGTGGAATTGTTAAGGTCAACATTACAAACTCAAAAGGACTAACTCAACCACTACCCACTCATTAATACCACACTAAACTTAAAACAAAAAGAATGGCTAAAGATCACTTGGCAATATTAGAGAGATTAGAAAAAAGTCATCGATAGGCTTAGGAAGCCATACTTAAAAGGCAAAGCTTAGATCACGAGGATGATGGAATTGTTATCGACAAGGGAACCGGTTCGTCAATAGCTAAGGATAAATACTGATACTCTTACTGGGGGATCTAGGGGGTACCAGTTGAGGAACAAACAACTAACGCTCAGAATACACAACCAACCAATATGCAAAATCTGCAACAAAATGTCCCAGCTACCAACCTACCAGTCATCATCATTAATCCTTATGCCTTTTCATAAGGGGTAAGTGCAAGAACTACAGTCGCTCAAGAAGAATCAGTAGGCGCTAGCATCGATGAATAGGAAAAGCATGAACAGAAGGGTAAAGAGCAAGCTGAAGCAGAGATAGAAAAAGGGAAAATATAGTTTCTTGAGAGAAGGCTAAAGGCCATAGAAGGGGCCAAATTATATAGCAGTATGGATATTGAGGACCTCAGTCTAGTACCAGATTTAGTTCTTCCACCAAAATTTAAAATGGCCGAGTTTGAAAAGTGCAAAGGCACTGCTTCCCCTCAAGCACACATTAAAGTGTTCATCAGGAAAATGGCTAGTTACGCCTAGAACAACAAGCTTTTGATTCCCTATTTTCAAGAAAGTTTGTCTGGATCTACGCTGAGATGGTACAATGATCTGAACTACACTTAAATTCATTGCTAGATTGATTTAGCTAATGCATTTCTCTAACAATATAAACATATAGTTGAATGGGTACGGGATAGACTAACTCTTCAGAATATGGAGAAGAAATCTACCAAATTATTTAAGGAATATGCGTAAAGATGGAAAGATATGGTTTCTCAGGTTCAACCTTCCTTGATTGAGAAAGAAACCATAATGCTATTCATGAGCACTTTGCATCCCCTCTATTACAGTAAATTAGTGGGGAATGCAAATAAAAATTTTGCTGATCTTGTTATTTTGGGAGAGATGATTGAAACAGCTATAAAGGTTGGTAAAATTGTGACTAGGGAGTCTTTTACTTGAAAGAAGCCAGGAATAGGAAAAAAAAGAAAAAGCTTTATCTGTTAAGTACGCAATCAACCATAGCATCAAAGACCTCGTCCGTATTACCAAAACCAAAGACAGCAAACCCAGAATACCTACTCTCTTAACATACCTAGAGCTCCTCCTTCAACATCACCTAAGACCATTACTTTGAACCCTTATCCTCAAAACCAACCAAGAGCTAATGTTAATCCACTAGCCTAAAGAGCCAACCAACCTAGATCTCGCTATGAACCTCTTCTTTACTTTTATAAGGAAATGTTTGATAAGCTTTTTGAGGGATGGTTAGTGGCTCCAATCTTTTCCAAACCATATGAAGGAAATTATCCCAGTTGGTATAACCTAAATATGCACTATGAGTATCATGCAATAGCAGGTCACTTGATCAAAAATTGTATGGCTTTTAAGCAAAAGGTTCAGAGTTTTCTTGAGAGGGGTGTTTTTCGAATTAATAATGGCTTAGCACCTAATGTGGCAGCAAATCCCTGACCAGCTAATACTGAACCTAAGATTAATGCTTTCATTACTGAAGAAGAAGATTGAAGGAAGTCAAAAGTCTAAGAAGTTAGGACTTTTATGGAAAACGTATGGACAATCCTGACAGAAGAAAGGATCTTTAGTCAAGATCATGGAAGTAGCAAAAGGTCAATCTGGTCCTGGTACTAACTTCTGCAAAATTTCACAAAACATCAAGGCACACTTTTCAAAATTTCATAGAACTTTTAGGCATAATCCAAAGAATGATGGACAATGGTGAAATTGGGTTCTTTGAAGAAGCTAGCTTAAATGAAGAAAAATCAATCAATATGGCTAGTGAAGGATCATTGCAGTTGCCCTATGGTGTTAGTCGCCCTCTTATCATTCATCACAATCAACCAAAGATCACACTACCTAAGATTGAGGTTACTTCTAGACTCATTATCAGAGCACCAACTCTATTCCCATATCGGAATAACAAAAAAGTACCATGGAAGTTGATGGCGGAATAATAACTCAAAAGCTTATTACAAGCCAACTAGCTGCTATCGACATAATTGGGGCAAGCCATGTGATAAGGAGTAGTCACATCTACAGCCCAAAAATTGGTGAAACCAGTGCAAAAAACAAGTCAAATGGATAGGTATCTAGAAAAGCAACAGTTATCGAAGATAACCTAGTATAACTATAGGAATCAATCAAGGAATAAATGACTGCTAAATTTTTTAAATTCATTAAACACAGTAAGTATAATATAATAGAACAATTAATGCAGCAACCATAAAAGATTTTTATGTTAACCCTGTTGCTCAGCTACAAAGCGCATTAGAATGCTTTGTTAAAAGTGCTCAACCAAGCTTATGTTCCTTGAGACATTTCCATAAATAAATAGGGTCGCCTAGTAAATAACATTGTTGTTGACAATTTCATTTCATTTTGTGACGATAAGATCCCACTAGGGGGCAGCACTTCAACAAAAGCTTTCTACATCACAACTCACTATAAAGGGACCATTCTACCCAAAGTCCCCATTGATAATGGATCAATTTTGAATGCAATACGATTGATCACATTGTTTCACTTACTAGTTAATGTCAGTCAAATTAAGCACAACCATACAATTGCTAAAGCATTCGATGGGACCAAGAAAGAAATTAAAGGAACTATTTCGATCAATTTGGATATTGGCCTTTACCTATTTAAGATCGAATTTCATATAATGAACATTGTCCCAGCATACAACTATTTGTTGGGATAACCATGGATTCATTCTGTTGGGGTCATCCCATCATCTCTACACCAAAAAATTAAATTCATAATTGATGAGAAGTTAACTAGCCTATCTGGGAAAAAGACATTATAGCCATAACTTCTACTAAAGCCCCTTACGTTAAAGTAGATACTGAAATTAAAGAGTGCTTTTTTAGGTCGTTTGAAATTATTAATGCCACTTTTGTTGCGAAAAGGTCTATAATCGCAAAACCTAGACTTTCAAATAGCACCCGCATGGGTCTCAGACTTACAATCAGGAAAGAAGCTCGAGCTAGAAAGTAGACTTAGGAAATATTTGCAAGGGATCAGCCGATCTATCAATGTCATTAGTAAGAAAGGTAAGCAAGAACTAGGATTCAAGCTAGAGTGGAGTCAGAAGAAGAAATTTGAAAACAGATCTTGAGGAAAGAAGCTAGTCCAAACCTTCAGTCAATAGTCATGCCAAAAATCAACCTTTTACCCTTTACTGCATAAAGTTTTTCACTATAAAGCGGTTGTTAATCTAGAAGCTAAAGAAAAAGAAGCCAATAGAGTTATTATGTTAGTTAATGAAGCTTTCAAAAAGTGCAAGTGGCCATCATTAAAGAAGACAGTAAAGAGCTAAATGATGATTATGGGATCCATCCTTGTCCTCCGGGATAAATCTTGGAAAATTGGACTCATATTGAGAGAACTGTAGTGCTTAGGTTGATTTCAAAGTAATCTTGGGAACTAATTTTGTCACCTAAGAATCTTTCTGTGAAAACTTGAAATGTTAAATTATCATTTACAAAAATGAAATACATGTAACCTTTTTGTCCATGTCTAATTTCTTTTAAACCAATATTTCTTTCCTTTGTTTTATACATTTATACAAATCATGTCATACATTTGTTTGCCCATTCTTTTCTTTTTTACCCTTATAGATTTCCCACTCAAAGAGAAGTGGATAGTCCCAAACATGATTCAAAGGTTAAATTTGAATAAACTATTTGCTTGAATGAAGTTGATTTCAAAGAAGATGTTGATAACCACACTTTGCCACCTGATCTATTGAAAATAATCGAGCGAAAGGATGAACGAATAATGCCCTATAAAGAATCCATGGAGGTGATAAATTTAGAGGATGATCAGGATGATAGAAAAGAAGTCAGGATAGGGACTACCCTAATGCCTATCACTATGGAGGAATTAATAAGTTTGCTCCACGTTTTTGCATGGTCTGACCGAGACATGCTAGGGTTGAATACGAAAATCATAGTCCATAAATTGCCTCTAAAACCAAAATTCAAATCGATTTAACATAAGTTGAGAAGAATGAAACCAAAAATGCTTCTGAAGATAAAAGAAGAGGTAAAAAAATGATTTGAGACTAGATTTCTCGAAGTGGCAAAATACTCAAAATAGGTTGCAAATATTGCCCCAATTTCCAAAAATGATGGTAGAGTTAGAATGTGTGTAGACTATCGGGACCTAAATTGAGTGAGTTAGAAGGATTATTTTCCTCTTCCCTATATAGATACTTTGGTTGATAATAATATGAAGAATTGTCTATTTTCTTTCATGGATGGATTTTTAAGGTATAACCAGATAAAAATGGCACTGAAGGCATGGAAAAAACAACCTTTGTCACAATCTGGGGAACTTTCTGCTATAAGGTGATGGCATTTGGACTAAAAAATCCAAGGGTAACTTATCAAAGGGCAATGATCACTTTATTCCATGATATGATGCATGAAGAGATAAAAGCATATGTGGATGATATGATTGCCAAGTCACTTAAGGAAGAAGAACACATTGCAGATTTACGAAAGCTATTCAAAAGACTAAAAAAGTACCAATTGAAGCTAAATCTGACAAAATGCACTTTTGGTGCAAGGTCATGAAAGTTAGTAGGGTTCATTGTAAGCAAAAAAGGGATTAAAGTTGATCTAGATAAGATTAAAGCCATCCAGAATTACCATCCCTACGTATGCAAAAAAAGGTGTAAAGTTTCTTGGGGAGGTTGAATTATATTGCTAGATTCATATCCCAACTCATTAATAAATGCAACCTAATATTTCGGCTCTTATAAAAACAAAACCCTGGTGAATGGAATAAAGAATGCCAAGAAGCATTCGAAAAAGTTAAGCATTATCTCTGTAATCCTGCTAGTATTAGTGCCACCTATATTAAGATGACCCTTGATCTTATGCTTATCAGTGTCTGAAAGGTCTATTGTTGTCTGCTGGGACAGCAAGATGAGACAGGAAAAAAGGAGTGAGCTATTCTTACCTCAGTAAGAAATTTCTTGACCATGCGGTAAATTATTCTTAAATTAAAAAGATATATTGTGCCATAGTTTGGGCTGCATAAAGGCGTCGACAATACATTTTGTATCATACCACTTGGCTTATCACCAAAATGGACTCGATCAAATATCTGTTCGAAGCATCGATTTTGTTAAGAAGGATAACTAGATGGCAAGTTTTGCTATCGGTATATGATATGGTTTATATGAGTTAGAAGGCAATTAAAGGGAGCATTATCGTTGAATTCCTAGTAAGCTGAGCACTTGATGATTATCAACCATTGAATTTTGACCTTTTTGATGAGGATTTAATGAATATTTTGATGGAAAAAAAGGAAAGCCATCAAAGGAATTGACATGGAAAATGTATTTCAATAGAGCATTAAATGCTTTAGGCTATGGAATTGGGGTAATTTTAATATCTCTAGAAGGAGACTATTACCCTTTTACTGCTTAATTAGACTTAGATTGTACAAACAATGTAGCATAATATGAAGCATGTGTTATAAGACTTTGAGCAGCTATAGAGAGAAAAGCTCAATTATTAAAAGTATATGGGGACTCGATCTTAGTGATTTATCAATTGCACGGAGAATAGGAAACTTAAGATTTGAGGATGCAACAATATAGAAAGCTAATTCTAGAATTACTTGAAGACTTTGAAAAGGTACAATTTATTCATCTGACTCAAGATGATAATTAAATGGTAGATGCTTTAGCCACATTGGCTTCGATGTTTAAGGTGAATGAAGAGCAAGAGGTAACACCAATTTAGATGAGCATATACGAGTTTCCTGTATATTATTACAATGTCAAAATGGAAGTTGATGGTCTCCTATGGTATTGCAACATCAAAAGATATCTCAAGGATCGAGCATACTTGGATAATGCCTCTAAGACTGATAAAAGAACTTTAAAGAGGCTGGCTATGAATTTTGTTTTAGATGGAGAGATTCTTTACAAGAAGAGTTATGATCAAGTATTACTAAGGTGTGTTGATGCTACTGAAGCACAGACGATATTGGAAGAAGTGCATAAGGGGATTTACGGTATCCATGTGAATGGATATAAAATGGTGAAGCAAATCATTAGATTAGGTTATTTATGGATGACCATGGAAGGTGACTGTATTAAATATGCCCGAAAGTGTCATAAATGCCAAGTCTATGCTAACAAGATCTATGTACCACCTTCACCATTGCATGTCATAATTGCACGATGGCCTTTCTCTGTATGGGGCATCAATGTTATTAGGCCAATTACCCTTGTAGCCTCGAATCGCCATCGCTTTATCTTGGTGGCTATCAATTACTTCACCAAATAGGTTGAGGCAACCTCCTATACAAATGTGACAAGGTTGATGGTGATAAAATTTTTGAGAACTAACATCATTTGTTGATTTGGGATCTTTAAAAGAATTATAACGGATAACACCTCTAATTTAAATAATAAATTAATGACAAAAGTGTGTACCCACCTCAAAATTTCTTATCATAATTTGGTGACATACTGTCCAAAGATGAATGAAGCTATAGAGGCAGCTAATAAAAATATTAAAAAAATTATGGGAAAGATGGTAGAGACCTACAAAGATTGGCATGAAAAACTCCCCTTTGCCCTTTCGGCTTATAGAACTTCAGTTCAAACTTTAACTGGGGCAATGCCTTATTCGTTAGTCTATGGTACAGAAGCTATCTTACCAATTAAAGTGGAGATCCCTTCACTCTGAGTTTTGATGGAAACCAAGTTAGAAAAAGCCAAATAGGTTTGAGATCGTTATGAGTAATTGAACTTCATTGAAAAAAAAAGGCTAAAAGCTATTCAACATGGGCAAACATACCAGAAAAGTATGATGAGGTCACATGATAAGAAAATTCATCCCAAAAAATTCTACGAAGGAGAATTGGTAGTAAGAAGAATCCTACCAGGACAAAAAGATCCTCGAGGTAAATGGGCACCCAATTGGGAAGGGCCTTATGTTATTCGAAAGACATTTTCAGGAGGAGTATTGATATTGGCAAAGATGGATGGAGGAATTCTACCAAATTAATTTGGATAATGTAAAAAGATATTATGCTTAAAAAAGGAAAGAAAAATGAATGAAAACCTGAAAAGGCATCCATTTTAAAAACCCAAAAAGAGTATCTAACTAAGGTGGTATAAAGGGGAAACTTTAAGCTAAAGGCTCGAAGCGATAGCCCAAGCATTTGAAAGGAATGGACAAAGCATAATTTGCTGAAAAACTAAGTTTAAAAGAGGTATAGTATGATTAAAGGCATTTTTAAGAGATGGATTTTCAGGAAAGTAAACTTTCTATTTAGAAAAAATCCTTAAAAAAATGAATAAATGGGAGATCTCGCTCATCTGAGTAATATCCAAAATCTTTTTTATATTTTATCACCATTTTTACAATAACCAATGTTGTATCTTCTTTCTTTGTTATAATACAAGTACATATTTTCATTCATACCTTTGTTAATTAGTCTTTTGGACCACGCTAACATTTTTACTAAATGAAAATTAATGTTTTGAGCAAATAAAAATTGAGGAAAAGATGATAAATTGATTTCTCTGTATTACTTTGAACAAGATCAAAACATTACAAGGATCCCAGTCAATGATCCAAAGTCTTTCGGACATTTTAGGAAAAATTAGGATGGATGAACTACGTATTTCCCATCATGCTCTTCTTTTTCAGCCTATATCAATTTGTTTTGGCTATTGATGGAAATTTTAGAAGCCGCATATTCCTCATCATGCTCTTTGCCTTCAGCCTGTATCAGTTTGTTCTAGCTATTAATGGGAAATTTTAGAAACCATATATTCTGAATCATGTTCCTCTTCTTTAATTCCTAGATGATACTGGTGCATCATTTAGTTTGACTTTTCCATAATAAGTGTATTATGTCTACAATGACCTCTAAAGATGCCTTCAAATTTGAATTCAAGCGTTGGCTCCCTTTTCCAAAAAGAAAAGAGATCCTTAATGTTTTCTGAACATGTTTTCAATCTTCAAGCAAAAGTATGGGTCCATTCCATCAAGTGAAAGAGAAATATCTGTCACATTTTCTCTAAAATAGGTTGGATCAGACATTGATAAAGAAAATTAAATCGTGAGAACTCATCATATGCATTCCTTATGCATTTGCATTCACATTTGATAGTTTGTAGAGCCTCTGGATACACCAATGTTTCAGAAATGAAAGGTAAACCTCACATTCCTTCAAGTAATCCAAATATGAGGCATTTTTACCATTTGACTATATTGGTTTCACCCTGATTAACTCTTTCAATCAAGGTTGCATCATGGTCAACCTTTTAGGCCTATTTTGTAATCTAATTATCCTCATTTGACTGTATCGATTTTACCCTGGTCGATCCTTTCAACTTAGGATTATATCTTGGTCATTCTTCATCTGATTGTATCGGTGCTGCCCTGGCTATCCCTTCATATGTAAGATTATATCCTAGTCACCCTTATTTGACTTGTCGGCTTTATCCCAGTCAAACCTTACCTATGTTGATTTGTTGGTTTCATCCCAATCAACTCTTTCCTAAGTTGACTTATCGGTTTCATCTTGATCAAAGCTTACCTATGTTGATTTGTCGGTTTTATCCTAATTAACTCTTACCTAAGTTGACTTGTCGGCTTCATCCTGATCAAACCGTACTGTTAGACCTTTTAATGGTGAATGAAATCAAAAGAGGGTGAATTAATTTCACAAAATTTTAGTAAATTTAAACTTTGATAAATAAAATTGAGAAATCTAAAAAATAAACTTTGGAATGCAAGTCAGTGAATAGAAATAAACAATTAAAGATGAGGGAAAAAGAAGTAAACTCAAAGATTTAGAAAGTTTTAGCCTCAATTGCCTACGTCCTCTACCTTGGCCTTACTTGCCTCGAATTTCCACAATTCACTAACTTGAATTGTCTACCTTTCAAGGACAAGGTATAACCTTTACACTCGTTATCTTTCAAGGCTAAGATAGAAACCTTTACCCCTATCTTTTGTGGCTAAGATAAAACCTCTCTCACTACTTTCGAAAGCTAAGTAGAGACCTTTTATACTTTTGAATGGCTAAGTAGAAACCTTCCCTTTTTGCAAGTATTTTAGTGCAAATAAGTAAAACCTCTAAAGGTTAGGTGTTTACAAGTATTTTGGCTCAAAGGAAATATGTATCTAAAGATACAAAATAAAGAATACAAAGATAGGAAGAATTAATCCTATACAAAGAAAAACTACTTAGCAAAAAAGATAGAGAAAATGAAAGTTATGACTCTAAGCATAATCTCTTGGTCATTCTTTTTGTTGAAGGTGTTGGAGTGGTTTTATACCCTTGACCATGTTTATAGCCATTTGGAACATTTGGTGAAGGAATATAGCCATTGGAGCCTTCAAAATATTATTTCTCGTTGTTCCCTATGCCTCTATATTGATAAAATTAAG
>JAQSVH010175369.1:0-17393 GCA_029448705.1 Adansonia digitata
TTTCCCTTTGTTAGTGTTCTAGCACATGCATTATCTTATCATAATTATCATGACCATCATCATTTTAGGGCAATTGTTCTAGTTCGTTGTTCAGAAAGGGAACTTTTTGTAGGTCTATGCAAAATGTTGTCGACGAAGCTGTTTCAGGATTCAATGTCTCCAATGCATATGCAAATACATATTTGCTTTCACCTTTTTTGACACTTGCATCAGTCATTCATTATCTTAACTCATCATTGCATCATAATCACTCATCAATAAATACATTTTCAAGTAGAAGTCTAATACGAGAATTGGTCCATAAAAGTGCAAGGGACTCTGGCATCAACCAGGAAAATGAAACCTAGCATCCTGCATCGCTACAACACATGATGTCGCAAGCAAATCGTGGAGAGTGATCATGAAGCTCGTATTGAGTGACTTGAGTTAATGGTTAAGGAATCACAAGACCAGATGCTCCATCAACAATGCAAAAGGCAAACTCAAATCATAAAAGTTATAGAACTAATGACAACCTTCGTGAAAGAAAAAAGGCAAGCCAGCACTATTGAAACAAGGAATGATCCTCCCAATACAGAAAGTCTACTTGCCAATAATCTAGAACTCGCCCAATTAGAACTTAAACAAGACCAACATCCTGCTCCTGCACCAATCGCTCAGGCTCCGCTAGTCATCTACCTAAATCCCATTATGATAAGTCAATTTATTCCCGGTACTCAATGGGTGAACGTAAGAGTCTTATTGATAGATCTGATAACTCTTGACCATGAGGAACTAGAGAAAACAAAAGGTCAAAAGCCTACCATGACTTTGAAAAAAGTGAGCAAACTCTAGCTATTAGAAAAAGGCCTCCAAGCTATCCAGGGGAGTGACAAGTTTGGAGCTCTTGATATTCAATTATTGTCTTTGGTGTTTAACCTTGTCATTCCCCCAAAGTTCAAAGTCCCTGAGTTTGAAAAGTTTAATGGAACTATTGATCCTTCTGTCCATGTCCAAATGTACTTATGAAAGATGATCAGGCACGAGAAAAATGAAAAGCTCCTCATTCATTACTTCCAGCATAGCCTCACCTAGGTAGCAGCTCGATGGTATATTGATAGACAATACGAAAATCCAATCATGGGCCGACTTGGCTAAGGCCTTTCTAAATCAATACCAGCATGTGTCAGATTGGGTGCCGGATCAACTTTCCTTAATGAATTTCGAGAAGAGATCCACTAAAAGTTTCAAGCAATATGCCCAAAGGTGGAGAGAAGAAGCAACTCTAGTCTAGCCTCCCCTTACAAAAAAGGAGATGACAGTCACTTTCATTCATACCCTATGTGCTTCTTATTTCGAGAATCTCGTGGGAAATGCCACTAAGAAATTCGCAAGCTTAGTTCTCTCCAAAAAATGATTGATGCCTCTATAATGGTAGAATGTCTATCAGGGAAATAACTGTATTGAATAGAAAGCCCATTGCTGGAAGAGGGAAGAAGAGTCCAATGCCATAAATTATGCTGGCTTGTCTCAGCCAAGATAGCGTTAAACACCTAACCCTTATTACTTAAGAACCCCATGTTCTTACCCCATCATAATATCCTCGTAGCTAATCTATGCCACAACCTACAACTTATCATTTGCAATCCAATCCAATCCACCATAAAGCTACCCATCACAAGTCCACTAAAATACCAATCGAACAACCAATAATGTACTCGGTAATCGAAGTGCAAATCAACCAAGATAAAATTTTGATCCTATACCTATGACCTATAAGGAGCTCTACCAAACCTTGCTCCAAAATCACTTAGTGGCTCTGATCTATGTCCCAGAAAAGAAACTGCCATACCTGCCATGGTACAACACTATGCCCACTATGAATACCATGCTGGGCCAGTAGGACATGACATTGAGAACTGCATGTATTTCAAATGAAATGTACAAAATCTAATCAACTTAAAAGTCTTGTAGTTTGGGACAAACCAAGGATAAAATGTTGCTACTAATCCTTTGCCTAACCACACTGAGCTAGCGGCAAACATGATTGATACCGAGCCATAGAATTTATGTCCTTCCACTAAGACCTGATTTTGATGATAGGGTCATGACGGAAGCCCCTGCACTATTTATGTCTCTTTCATGTAATGTCAAGAAATGAAAACCTACCTGCCCTCGCCAAAAGGCAGGTAAGTATCCTATGTAAAGGGCATTTTTATCAAACATTATCCATGAAATGGCTTTTGCTTACATCATTCCATATTGCGTGCCTACATCACTTTTCAATCTCTTTGTCTTAATTACTTTTTTGTCTTTATTCTTATCCAAATTCTTTGGTTGTGTATGTGCTTTTTGCAATATCCATTTCCTTATCTTTTTAGGTGTCGTGATGATAGTGACATAGATGTGTCTAACAGGTCTTTAAAGATCGATTTTGAACTGTCAATTTGCATTAGTGAAGTTGATTCTGAAGAAGGTTTCGAAGAAAGCTTCATAACCACTAGACCTTTTATAGTTCAAGATCTAGCATGATAATTCTATCCTTATCTCCCAAACATGAATAGAGTAGTTAAGGCGACCAATAAAAACATTAAAAAAATAGTTGAAAAAATGGTTGAGACTTATGAAGACTAGCATGAGAAGCTATCATTTGCACTTCATGCCTCTCAGACCTCAGTTTGAACTTCCACGAGTGCTACACCATTCTCTCTTATCTATTGGATGGAAGCTATATTGCCTATCAAAGTCGAGATCCCTTCTCTCAGAGTCTTGATGGAAACCAAACTTGAAAAAATCGAATGGGTCAAGAACAGATATGACCAGCTTAACCTCATAAAGGAAAAATGCGTGAAGGCCATTTGCCATGGTTAAATGTATCAAAGATGCATGATTAGAGCCTATGACAAAAAGATACGCCCACGACAATTTCAACTAGGTGAATTGGTATTGAAGATGATCCTCCTAATTCACAAAGATGCACAGGGCAAGTGGACCTCTAATTGGGAAGGACCATATGTCGTGAAGCAAGCCTTTTTCGGAGGGGCCCTAATCTTGTCAGAAATAGACGGCAATGTCTTGCCCAACCCAGTCAACTCAAATTTTGTCAAGAAATATTACACATAAAGGGCAAAAACCTATAAAGGCATCCTTCAAGAAAGAAAAAACAAACAAAAACAAAAAAAAAGAAGAATACAAAAGAAAAAACAAACAAAAACAAAAAACAACAAAAATAGGGTTTAGAGGAAAATTTGAAAAAGGCATCTGGGTAACTAACCCAACCACAGTTGAAAACCCACAAAGGTAACCTGAAAAGATCAATTTTGATAGGGCATAGACTGAGATCACTTATAGGCAATGCAAAGCAATCTTAGAGATCTTTCGAAGATCAACTCATGATAGGCATATTCATTGTTCGAGAAAGATTTTGAAAAGCACCTAAAGAACATCCATGTCATGATTGTCAAAGGCATCTTTCACCTAAAAGATCATCTTTCTCACTACCCTATCAATTGCTTGTCAAATAGTATATTAAGTTATATCTCTTTGTTGTCATGAATAAATATCGCCTTGTTTCTTTTAATCCATGCATAATTCATATTGCATTTGTCATTTAACTGATAATGTTTGATAATTAACTGAAATGTAAATCAGGATGTCTCGATATTACATCAAAAGGAAATGAAAAGCATCGGGAACTTTGCTCATGCCCTGATCATTATGGTCATCCACTTTTCACATCCAAACACCTATTCGGCATGACCATACACCAAACCATTGCTTACTTTCACAGGTCACATCTTAAGAAAAACCACTTTAAGCTAACCGACCCATGCATTCTATCAGAATCTAATCAAAACTAGAGACATCAACCTAATCAGGCAAACAGTCTCCAAATTGTTGGCAATACCTTTCATTTGTTAGGAAAATGATTGAGCCTTCCGAATTGAGAAATGCAATAGTCTAAGTTCTTGAGACTAAATTTTTGATCATACCCCAATAGAGTCAGGGCAACCTACAATCTCCAACGGGATTAGGAAAATTTCTATCTATAGTCGCATCAAAGACAAATCGCCATCCCTATGAGAGTCTAAATGACATACAAGGAGAACTATAGCTATCTTCCATATTAGACTTCATGTCATGCAATCATGATAGCATTCCACATCATGCATGCACATTGCCATCTTACATCATCATTTTTACAATATGACTTCAAGCCAGGTTTGCTGAACCTCCAAAGAATTCCTAGTAAGAACTTTAAGCTTTATAAACCAAGTGCCATTTAGGCAAGGTCTTTTTCTTCTCATTACCTCATGTCAAAACCTTTTTTATCAAGCAACCATTGTCAAAAGGTCAGTGTCAAGAAATTATTGTCCAGAAACTATCGTAAAAAAAAAATTCTATCGAGAAAATTCATTAAAAGCTTTATCAAGCATTTTGTCAAGAACTAGTGTCAAAACCCTTTTATTAGGAAATTGTGTCATGAATATTTGCTAAGAAAAACTTGTATTAGAAGTTTTATCAAAAAAATGTTGTCAACACCTTTTCAAAGCCCAAATGTCAATGGCACCCCCTTAAAAGCCCACAAGTTAGTGGCAACCTTTTTAAAGCTCATAAGTTAGTGGCACGTCTTTCAAAGCCCATATATCAGTGGCACCCCCTTAAAAGCCCACAAGTCAGTGGCATCCTTCCAAAAGCCTACAAGTTAGTGGCACCCTCTTTAAAGCCTACAAGTCAGTGGCACCTTTTTTAAAAGCCCACAAGTCAATGGCACACCTTTTCAAAGCCCACATGTTAGTGGCACCCCCTTAAAAGCCCACAAGTTAGTGGCACCCTCTTTAAAGCCCATGAGTCAATGGCACCCTCTTTAAAGCCTATAAGTCAGTAGCACCCTTTTCGAATGCCCCCCATAAGTTACTGGCACCCTCTTTAAAGCCCACAAGTTAGTGGCACCTTTTTTAAAAGCCTACAAGTTAGTGGCACCCTTTTTAAAGCCATACAAGCTAGTGGCACCTAAGTCTAAGTCAAAAGCTGCAAAGCTGGCGGCACCCAAGTCAAACCGACATTAGCTAGTGGCACCCAAGCATAAGTTAAAGCTTGCACGAGCTGGCAGCATCTGAGTCAAAGCCCAGACAAGTTAGTGGCACCCAAGTCTAAGTTAAAGCCCACATAAGCTGGTGGCACCTAAGTCTAAGTTAAAGCCTGGATGAGCTGATAGCACCCAAGTCAAAGCCCACCTGAGCTAGCAGCACCAGAGTCAAAGCCCACACAAGCTGGTGGCACCCAAGTCTAAGTTAAAGTTTGCACAAGCCAGCAGACGCAAGTCAAAGCCCACACGAACTAGTGGCACCTAAGTCTGAGTGAATACCCGTACGAGCTAGTAGCACCCAAGTCAAAGCCTACATGAGCTGGTGGCACCCTAGTCTAAGTTAAAGCTCGCTCGATCTGGTGGCACCTGAGTCAAAGCCTACACAAGTTTATAGTACCTGAGTCAAAGCCCACACAAACTAGTGGCATTAAGTTTAAGTCAAAGCCTGCACAAGCTGATGGCACTTGAGTCAAAGTTCACATAAGTTGGTGACACCCATATAAAAAAATCCAAGTTACTCTGCACCTGTCTAAGGGAGTCGAACCTTAGAAAACCTAACACTCTAGTGTTCTAGGGAGTGTCAGTCCACCCTAGACAAAATAGTGTCTATTTATCTTTACCCTATTCCTAATTCTTAAGAATGATCAAAGAGGGGCAGCTGTAGACACCTTATTTTGTCTGGGCTAATTCTTTAAGCAATCTGGAGTGCGAACATGAGAGGGAGTGATGATCGTCACCTAACAAAAAAGTATTTTAGCAATAGTCAAGAGGCCAGGGATCATACCAAAGGTAAATGCAAAGATATGGCATTAAATGACATAGTTCAAGGTATCTAGGGACAAAATATATGAGAAAATTATAGTTTTTCTTGAATGTATCGATACATGGTTCTCAACTATCGATACAATCGTCCAATGATCCAAAAACTTGAAATGTCCCCATTTGTATTGATACAACATGTAGATGTATTGATACATGAGCCTCTGTATCGATACAGGACCTAATGTATCGATACTGGGCCATGCCGAGATAAAAACATGCATTCTATAAAGAAATGTATCAATACATATCAATATGTATCGACACAGTGGTTCTTAGTATCGATACAATGATTATTGTATCGATACAATGTTCATTGTATCGATACCATCAAGGTTTTTAGACCAAATGTATCGATACATTATGCAATGTATCGATACATGCAGACATTTTCACAGTCTGAACATTTTTGACACATCCACCATTGATCCAAAACTCAATTTTAACTTACTTCTTTGCATCAAGAAGGATTTAAACACATATCAGATTACAAATTTAGACTTTTGAATTAATTATAACATTTTTTGAAGTCTAAATTGGATTAAAAAAATGTCAATATCACATGATCACCCTACTCCCTAGCTTGCTAACCAATATCACCATCAGCCACCCTATTTGCTGGAAAATCGTTTTAGCATTTAAACCAGCCATCCTATACCCATCACATTGGTAGTAAGTTGCTCCCTACAGCCACCCAATAGCCACCATGCTGACATTACCTTGTCCCCTTGAGAAATGGCCAAAATTACCTCTAACTTGGCTCCAAAATGCTGGTATAAAGGGATTATTTCTATCTCAGCTAAAAGGTTAGATTCTAGCTCATTTTCAATTTCCAAAACATATTCCTACACCAAAAAACTAGAATCCCGTAGCTCTTCACTCTCCACCCAAAAACAGCCCCAAAACACTCATTCCCAACCATTGCACATTCTAAAAATCACCCTCATCCATACCAGAACCAAAACCTCATTATTTTTCTATTTTTCTTGCTTATTAACAGCAAGGAAAAGAGGGAAATTCAAGCCATCTCTACCACTCCAACCAGTTGGCCAAAAATTGAAGTTTGTTAGTATAACTTCTTATTCTATCATTTGCATTTTCTATTTTTCAGGATCATCATCATTTTAGTGAGCTCTCCATGTTTCCATCAGCCTCTTAGGATTATCATGCATTATTATGGCTTTTCGTTGTGGTAGCTTAAGATTTGGTTGCCTTAATGCCTTTTTGATATGCTAAACGCCTCAATTCTTCCTCATTAGTTTGATATCTCTAACTCATGCATTTTATGCCATATCCGTGCATCTTGTTATCCTTAATCCATGTATGAATCATTAGCCTAACACATTTCAAGCACATTTACACATCAACTTGCATGAATCATTGCCATTTTCAATATCCATAACATTTTCTTGTCACAATACATAACACATTCTTTGTCTAAACCATTGGTAAAGTTAGCATCCCCATTCATGATATGTGCCATCCCTTTGTATTTTTGTTGTCTTCTCCTTGTCAAAATGCATGTTTGATGGCTCTAAAAAATTGATTTTCAAAACGCCCAAGACAAGCATGTTAATTTCAACCAATAAAGATTATCATGGAATTAGCATTTTCCTTAAAGTTATCAAAATATCTTAGGGAAAATTAAGTTTTCTAGATCTAGAATCTTAGTTAAACGAGCTCAAATCTTTTGATTTTTCAACAAAAATGGCTTTGCACTAATTCTTGAAATGTTCATGCCTTATTTTTTAGTCAAAACCTTAAGTGGTATGATTAATGGGCTATTTCGTTATCCCAAACTACTCTAGGCCTATGCAAATGAGTTGGTGATGCTTATGCCATTCTTTCCCTTTAGTCATAGATGTTCAAGCATCAATAACTTGAGTGTAGACCCGTAAACATAGGGAAAACAAGAAATATCCCCTGCTTTGCTTTGTCCCTTGCTAGTAGCACAACTGTAGCAAATTGAAAAAATCATTTTAAAATTTTAAATGCTTTTTCATGAATTTTTTAATATTTTTCCCTCAAAGCATGTCAAATTATCTTCAAAACGATGTCTTATTCACCCTTGGATCATTCCGGATGATAGAGTTATGATTTTTTAAGTCTAAACTATCTGGAACCTCTAGAATCCAAACATGTATTCTGGTTGGGCCGTTCAGGCCCACTAAATGATTATCCAAATTTTTCACTTGCAAGTTTTCGATACCAAATGAGTTCGGAATGATGTTTTGAATTTTAACACGCCTTGATTCTAGTATACTTTGCCAGTAGCAAAATTGATCCAAATTTAAAAATTTATTCCCCCAGAAAGTGACTTTTTGGAATATGGGAAATATTTTTGGATTGACCCCTATCGAGTCAGCTTTCTAAGGATATCTTGTCCACCCTCTAAATCCTTCAAACCAATTAGAATAAATTCAGGAAGTAGGATAGTGCGATGCTCTCCCCTATTTTCAGTTATGGTCAAAATTGAGTTGTTTTTCTTGAATTTTGTCACGAGATATTCGAATGCCTTCATACCAACCCGATCATACTCAATAACATGCTTTGACCTCCCGTAGGCTCGTATCAAAACACAAACACATTTTACATCTTTACCGTCCTCATTCACAATAATTTTTTTGTCAAAAATTGTCTAAATGCTCACACATTTCCTAAATCATAAAGTTTTGTCAACTTAAATTTTCCAACTCGACTCTTTAAAGAGTGTCAGATGTGTCACTTTTAGGGATACTCCAACCTCATCTTTTTAAGGGTATACTCTAACCCTGTTTCTCAAAATTATCGAGATTAAAAAAACCTTCCTTTGTTAAAATGATTTGTCATCCATAGGGATACTCTAACCTTGACTTTCTAAGGGGATACTTCAGCCCCACTTTTCAAAATTTTCAAGATTTAAAAATCCCCTTTTGTCAAAACTATTTGTCATCTATGGGGATACTCTAACCCTACCTTTCCAAAGAGATACTCCAACCCTATCTGCCAACTACAATTCATTTTTTTCTCTTTTTCAGACTTCTATGAATATGTCAAACAAACCTTGTTTAATCAAGTAACCCAGATGCATCGAAAAAATTATCGACTTAGTTTTTCCTAGATAATCGATGTCAATAGCGAGATAAATTCCAATAGTCCACCCATTTTCTTTATCATTACATTGAATGATCTATGTTATGTTATTTCATTTATTGCCTTACTATCATGATTTCTTTATGATGATTATTTGCATTCATGTTTTCAAAATGTTTCCAAATAAAATTAAAGGTATTGTTTCGCATAGGTATCTCTCTAGTGCCTAAAGTGGAATACTCCATTTTCAAAGTAAAATCCAGCGGTCACTTTTATCAAAAATCTTTATATTCCCTATATCTCTGGGGTTTGTATAAGATTAAATGTTTTTTTATCAAACCTGGATTTGTATTTTTATAAGATTCATGCATTAAAAGAGGGTTATATTGAAATAGTGATAAGTTAAGATCAAAAGAATAAATATCGAGAAAAACATAGCTAGTAAGGTAATGATTTTGGGCATCGTGAAGAGGTTCGTACCTCATAATGCGTAACCAACTCTCGAACCCAAATGACTAATCTTTGCATTACGTAGACCACGAGATCGATGTTTTCAGTTTTATAACTCAAAACATAGGTTTCAATAGGCGTCCAATCATGCCTAGCCCTAAATGATCAGTGGCAATTACAAGTGTTGGCCATTTTGTGATGGTCATTCGAGACCAATAAGATGAGAGATTCATCTTACGGTCCCTTTCATTACACCATAAGTTGAGAGTCTATACATTCTTACTCTCATCACATCGCTAAAGAATAGTCTCAATCAATAAGACATTTCCAAGTTAAGAAATATTTTAAGTCGTATGCATCCATAAATCTGTGAAGATCCCTCTTTGGGTCATTGCGACAAAAGGCATTAAGGCATCCAAATCTTAAACTACCATAACCAAAAGCTACAATAATGCATTATAATCCTAAGAGGGTGATGGAAACATGGAGAGCTCACTAAACTAAAGAAGATGCTGAAAAACAAAAAATGCAAATGATAGAGTAAGAAGTTATAGCAACAAACATTAATTTTTGGCCAAATGGTTAGAGCAATAGAGATGGCTTGAATTTCCCTCTTTTCCTGGTTGTTAATAAGCAAGAAAAGAGAAAAATAATGAGGTCTTGGTTCTGGTATGGACAAGGGTGATTTTTAGAATGTGTAATGGTTAGGAATGAATGTTTTAGGGCTATTTTTTGGTGGTGAGTGAAAAGCTACGGGATTTTATTTTTCTGGTGTAGGAATGTGTTTTAGAAGTTAAAAAGGAGCTAGAATCTAACCTTTTTCAGTTGAGATAGAAGTGGTCTATTTATGCCAGCATTTAGGAGCCAATTTAGAAGTGTTTTTGGCCATTTCTCAAGGGGGACAAAATGATGTCAGCATGGTGGCTGTAGGGTGGCTGTAGGGAGCAACTTGCTGCCAATGTGATAGGCATAGGGTGGTTAGTTTAAATGCTAAAATGATTTTCTAGCAAATAGGGTGGCTAATGGTGATATTAGTTAATAAGTTAGGGAGTAGGGTGATCATGTGATATTGACCTTTTTGATCCAATTTAGGCTTCAAAAAATGTTATGATTAATTCAAAAGTCTAAATTCATAATTTGATATGTGTTTTATCTTTCTTGGTGCAAAGAAATAAGTTAAAATTGAGTTTTGGATCAATGGTGGATGAGTCAAAAATGTTTGAACCATGAAAATGGCTTGCATGTAATGTATCGATACATTTGGTCCATCAACCTTGATAGTATCAATATAATGAACATTGTATCATACTATAAACCATTGTATCGATATTATGAACCACTGTATCGATACATTTCTTCATAGAATGCATGTTTTGGTCTTCGTATAGCCTAGTATCGATATACAAGGCCCTGTATCGATATAGAGGCTCATTTATCGATACATTTATATGTTGTATCGATACAAATAGGGACATTTCAAATTTTTGGGTTATAGGAGCTTTGTATCGATACATGAGAACCATTTATTGATACATTTTAGTAAAATTTTAAATTTTCTCATATATTTTATCCTCGGACACCTTAAACTATGTAATTTGATGCCACATCTTTGCATTTACCTTTGATATGATCTCTAAGCATCCTTGACCATTGCCAAAAAACTTTTTTACTAGGCAATGATTATCGCTCCCTCTCATGTCCATGCTCCAGATTGCTTAAAAAATTAGCCCAGACAAAATAAGGTGTCTACAGCTACCTCTTTTTAACTGTTGCTGAGAATCAAGAATAAGGTAGAAACAAATAGACACTATTTTGTTCGGGGTGGACTGACACTCCCCAGAACACTAGGGTGTTAGGTTTTCTAAGGTTTGACTCCCTTAAGCAGGTGCAGAGTAACATGGATTTTTTTATGCGAGTGCCACCAACTTATGCAGACTTTGACTCGAGTGCCGCCAGCTTGTGTAGGCTTTGACTTGAATTTGGGTGCCATTAGCTCGTGTAGGCTTTGACTAGGGTGCTACCAGCTCATGTGGGCTTTGACTTGGACTTAGGTTCCACTAGATCATATGGGCTTTAACTTGGGTGCCGCTAGCTCGTGCGAGCTTTGACTTAAACTTGGGTGACACCACCTTATGTGGGCTTTGACTCGAGTATCGTCAGCTCGTGTGGGCTTTGACTTAGACTTGGGTGCTACCACCTTATATGAGCTTTGACTCGAGTACCGCCAGCTCATGCTAGCTTTTACTCAGACTTGAGTGCCACTAGCTCGTGTAGACTTTCGGGTACTGCCGGGTCTGCAGGCTTTAACTTAGACTTGGGGTGCCACTAGCCCATGTGGTCTTTGACTCGGGTACTACCAGTTTATGCTTACTTCGACTTAGACTTGGTTGCCACTAGCTTGTGTAGGTTTTGACTCGGATGTTGCCAGCTCCTGCAGGCTTTAACTTAGACTTTGGTGCCACTAGCTTGGGTGGGCTTTGACTCGTGTGCCGCCAGCTCGGGTGGTTTTTGACTTAGATTTGGGTGCCACCAATTGTATGGGTTTTAAAAAGGGTACCACTGACTTATGGGCTTTGAAGAAGGTGCCACTAACTTGTGGGCTTTTAAAAAGAGTGCCACTAACTTATAGGCTTTAAAAAGGGTACCACTAACTTGTGGGCTTTCAGAAAGGGGTGTGCCATTGAGCTGTGGGCTTTGAAAAGGTGCCACTCACATGTGAGCTTTGAAGAGGGTGCTATTGACATGTGGGCTTTGAAGAGGTATGCCACTAAGTTGTGGGCTTTGAAAAGGGTACCACTAACTTGTGGGCTTTGAAGAAGAAGCCATTGACTTGTGGCTTTGAAGGGGTGCCACTGACTTGTGGGCATTTGAAAAGGGTGCCACTGACATGTGGGCTTTAAAGATGTTGCCACTGACTTGTGGGCTTTCAGAAAGGGTGCCACTGACATGTGGGCTTCAAAAAGGTATGCCACTAACTTGTGGGCTTTGAAAAAGGTGCCACTGATTTATGGGCTTTTAAGGGGTGACACTGACTTATGGGCTTTTAAAAAAGGTGCCACTAACTTTTGGGCTTTAAAGAGGGTGCCACTGACTTGTGGGCATTCAAAAAGGGTGCCACTAACATGTGGGCTTTAAAGGGCTACCACTGACTTATGGGCTTTTAAAAAGGGTGCCACTGATTTATGGGCTTTAAAGAGGGTACCACTCACATGTCAGCTTTGAAGAGGTGTGTCACTGATTTGTGGGCTTTACAAAGGGTGCCACTAACTTATGGGCTTTTGACAAGGGTGCCACTTACTTATGGGCTTTCGAAAAGGGTGCCGCTGACATATAGGCTTTAAAAAGGTGCCATTGACTTGTGGGCTTTTAAGGTTTGCCATTGACATGTAGGCTTTAAAAGGGTACCACTAGCTTGTGGGCTTTTAAAGGTTGCCACTGACTTATGGGCTTTAAATAGGTACCATCAACTTATGGGCTTTGAAAAGGTGCAGGCAACATTTTTTTGATAAAACTTCTAATACAAGTTTTTCTTAGCAAAGGTTTGTAACAAAATTTCCTAATGAAAGGGGTTTTGACACTAGTTCTTAACAAAATGCTTGACAAAGCTTCTGATGAATGTTCTTGACAAAAGTTTTTTTCTTACGATAGATTTTGGACAATAATTTCTTGACACTGGCCCTTTGACAGTAGTTGCTTGATAAAAAGGGTTTTGACATAAGGTGATGAGAAGAAAAAGACCTTACCTGAAAGGCACTTAGTTTGCGAAGCTTAGAGTTCTTACTAGGAATTCTTTAGAGGTTCAGCAAACCTGGCTTGAAATGATATTGTAAAAATGATGATGTAAGATGGTAATGTGAATGCATGATGTGGAATGCTATCATGATTGCATGATGTGAAGTCTAATACGGGAGATAGCCATAGTTTTTTTTATACGTCATTCAGACTTTCATCGGGATGGCGATTTGTCTTTAATGCGACTATAGATGAAACTTTCCTAATCTTGTTGGGGATTATAGGTTATCCCGACTCCACTTAGGATATGACCAAAAATTTATTCTCGAGAGTTTAGGTTGTTACATTCCTTGATTTAGGAGGCTTAATCATTTTTTTGACAAATGAAGGCATTATCAACAATTTGGAGACTATTCGAATGATTAGGTTGATGTCTCTGGTTTTGATAGGATTATGATAGAATAGATGGGTCAATTTTTGGTTTGCTTAAAATGGTTTTTCTTAAGATGTGGCTTGTGAGAGCAAGAAATTGTTTGGTGTATGGTCATGCCAAGTGGGTGCTTGTATGTGAAAAATGCATGATTTTGATGATTGGGGTGTGAGTAGAGTTCCTTATGCTTTTCTTTTCCTTTTGATGTAATATCGAGATGTCCTATGCGTATTTCAATTGATTATCAAACATTATCAGTTAAATGACAAGTGCAATATGAACTGTATAGGGGTTAAAAGAAACAAGGCAATATTTATTCATGACAATAGAGAGACATAACTCCATATACTATTTGACAAGTAATTAATAGGGTAGTGAGAAAGATGATCTTTTGGGCAAAAGATGCCTCTGACAATCATGACATGGATGTTCTTCAGGCGCATTTTAGAATCTTTATCGAACAATGAATGTGCCTAGCATGAGCTGATCTTTGAAAGATCTCTAGGATTGCTTTGCATTGTCTTGTAGGTACTCTCAGTTCATGCCTTATCAAAATTGATCTTCTTAAGTCGCCCTTGTGAGTTTTCAACTGTAGTTAGGTTGGTTGCCTAGATGTCATTCTTGAATTTTCATCTAAACCCCTTTTTATTTCCTCTTTTTTTTGTTTTATCTTTTTCTTGTTTTGTTTTCTTCTTATTTTTTTGTTTTGTTTTTTCTTTTTTAAAGGATGCCTTTTCAGGTTTTCACCCTTTACATTTAATATTTCTTGATGAAATCTGAGTTGACTAGGTTGGGCAAGAGATTATCGTCCATTTCTAACAAGATTAAGGCGCATCCAGAGAAGGCTTGCTCCACGACATACGGTCTTTCCCAATTAGGGGTCTATTTGCCTTGTGCATCTTTGTGAATTAGGAGGATCTTTTTCAATGCCAATTTGCTTGGGTGAAATTGTCATGGGCTTATCTTTTTGTCATGGGCTCGGATCATGCATCTTTGATACATTTGACCATGGCAGATAGCTTTCATGCGTTTTCCCTCAATGAGGTTAAATGCTCATATCTGTTCTTGACCCATTCGGCTTCATCAAGTTTGGTTTCCATCAAGACTCTAAGATAAGGGATCTCAACTTTGATAGGCAATACAGCTCCCATCCTATAGACAATAGAGAATAGGGTAACACTCATGGAAGTTCAAACTGAGGTTGGATAGGCATGAAGTGCAAAGGATAGCTTTTCATGCTAGTCATTATATGTCTCGACCTTTTTCTCAACTATTCTTTTGATGTTTTTGTTGGCCACCTTAATTGCCCCATTCATATTTAGGTGATAAGGATAGAATTATGATGCTAGATCTTGAATTGTAAGAGGTCCAGTGGTGCGGAGCTTTCTTCGAAACCTTTTTCAGAATTAACTTCACCAGTGCAAATTGATGGTTCAAAATCGATCTTCAAAGACCCATTAGACACATCCATGTCACTATCGTCAGAACACTTGAAAGGGTGAAGAGATAGGCATTGCAAAAGACATTCACATAATCCAAGGATTCGAATAAGAATTGAGGCAAAAGTGTAATTGAGACAAAGAGATTGAAAAGTGATGTAAGCACACAATATGGAATAATATATGCAAAAGTCATTGCATTGATAATGTTTAATAAAAATGCCCTTTACATAGAACACCTACCTACCTTTGGGCAAGGGTAGGTAGGTTTTCATTTCTTGATATTACATGAAATGGACAAGAAAAGTGCAGGGGCTTTCATCATGACTCTATCATCAAAATCAGGTTTTGATGGATGGATACAAATCTATGGCTCGGTATTGATCATGTTTGCAGCTAGCTTGGTATGGTTTGGTAAAGGATTAACAGCAACATTTGGTCCTTGGTTCATCGTGAACTGCAAGACTTTTGCATTAATTAGATTTTGCATATTTCATTTGAAATAAATGTAGTTCTCAATGTCATGCCCCACTGCCCCAACATGGTATTCACAATGGGCATCAGGGTTGTACCATGGTGGTTATGATAGCTTCTTTTTTGGGCATAGATCAGAGCCACTAAGTGATTTTGGAGCAAGGTTTGGTAGAGCTCTTTATAGGTCATAAGGATGAGATTAAATTGTTGTCTTGGTTGATTTGCACCTTGGTTGCCGGGTGTATTATTGGTTATTCAATTGGTATTTTGGTGGACTTGTAGAGGTAGCTTTGTGGTGGGTTTGATAGGATTGCAAGTGATAGATTATAAGTTGTGGCATAGATTGGCTGTGGGGATATTGTGATAGGGTAAGAACATGGCATTCTTGAGTAGCAAAGGTTAGGTGCTTAATGCTATCTTAACTGAAATAAGCTAGCATAATTTATGGCGTTTGCCTCTTCTTCTTTTTTCCTACCGACCATGGGTTTATTACTCGATCCAGCTATTTCCCAGCAAACATTCTACCACTCTTGATGGTGGCATCGATCATTCTCTGGAGAAAACTAAGTTTACAAATTTCTTGGTGGCATTCCCCACAAGCTTCTCGTAATAAGAAGCGCGTAGGGTATGAATGAAAGTGACTATCATCTCTTTTTCTATAAGGGGAGGCTAGATTAAGGCTGGTTATTCTCTCCACCTTTGGGCATATTGTCTGAAACTTTCAGTGGATCTTTTCTCAAAATTCATCAGGGAAAGTTGATCTGGTGCCCAATTCGACACATGCTGATATTGATTTAGAAAGGCCTTAGCCAAGTCAACCCATGATTGGATTTTGACATTGTCTAGCTTGATATACCATCGAGCTATTGCTCCAATGAGGTGATGCTAGAAGCAATAGATAAGGAGCTTTTTATCTTTCTCACACCCGGCCATCTTTAGTAGGTACATTCAGATATGGATGGAAGGGTCAGTGGTTCCATTAAATTTCGCAAACTCTAGGACTTTAAACTTTAAGGGAATGACAAGGTTGGACACTAAAGACAAGGATTATGAGTCAAGAGCTTCGAACTTGTCACTTTCTTGATAGCTTGGAGGCATTTTTCCAGTAGCTAAAATTTGTTCACTTCTTCCACAGTTATGGTGGACTTTTAACCTACTATTTTCTTGGGTTTCTCATGGTCAAGGTTTATCGGATCTGTCGATAAGACTCTTATGTTCACCGCTTAAGTGCTGGGAATGAGTGACTAGCGGAGCCTGAGAGATGGGTGGAGGAGTGGGCCATTGTTCTTGTCTAGCTTTCTCTTGGGCGAGTTTTGGATTATTTGCAAGGGGACTTCCTGCGTTAGAAGGATTATTCTTTGTTTCAGCAAGGCTGGTTTGCCCTTTTTCTTTCATAGAGGCTGTCATTATTTCCTTAAGTCTGGCCATCTGAGTTTGCATTTCGTTTTGCTGACGGAGCATCTAGTCTTGTGATTCCTTAACCATTAGCTTAAGTCGCTCAATACGAGCATCATGATCACTTTCCATGATTTGTTTACAGTGTCACGTGTTGTAGCGATGCAAAATATTAGGTTCCATTTTCTTGATTAACCTCAAAGTCCTTTGCATTTTTATGGCCCAATTCCCGTATTAAACTTCTACTTGAAAATGTATTTAGTGATGAATAATTATGATGCAATGATGAGTTAAGATAATGAATGATAGTGTAAAAAGATGAAAGTAAATATGTATATGCATATGCATTGGAGACAATTGAATCCTTAGAACAGCTTCATTGATAACATTTTTCATAGAGCCACAAAAAAGTCCCTTGCTAAACACCGAACCAGAATAATTGTCCCAAAATGATAATGGTCATGATAATTATGATGAGATGATGCATGCACCAGAACAATAACAAAGTGAAATG
>JAQSVH010175380.1:0-12671 GCA_029448705.1 Adansonia digitata
AGGTAGAAAAGTCATATATAAAAAAATCAACACTTTTCAGCCATTAAATTCCTCTAGACCATTAGCAGTTAGGCACAAAACCAACTTTGAAATTTGCCTTTTGTTCTTTTTTTTTTTTTTTTTTTCACTTGAACTAAAAGACATGAGACACTTCAAATTCTGCTATGTAACTTGTTTTGAGACGTTGTCCTACCAGTTTAACATGTTGATGACGCATTCAGGCATGGCACCACTGTCAAGCTGTTTCATGGTGATTCCAGCACACTTAACGGTCACCCTCACCATACCAATCTTCAAACCTGCTACACCCAATCCAACTTTAACCCTAGCCTCCACGTTCACCGGTAAACTCTTGGGTCGGTACCGCCCAAGAAGCCTATTCCCGACTCCGTCTACCACCAGCTTGTTACTCGCCTTTGTCCCCACTTTGAAACTCATCGTCTTCTGTTTCCCCATAGTCATACTGAACTCTGGCACCGTCATCGTTCCCAACCCAGTCTTATCCCCACCCTCCCCAAAGCTGAGGTCAACTTCCGTATCGCCGTAATAATACGTCATCTTTGCGCTGTGGTTCTTCACTTCGAGTTCGCCCTGGTTGTGGCGTCGAGGTACCATCAGCATTTCTGTTGACATTAAAGAGGGAGATCCGGAACGATTAGAGATGAAAGCCTGGCAATTTCGGGTCGAAGCAAAGGTAGAAAACAGCGCCACCGACTGTGACGAGGAGAAGCATGATCAAAAAGAAGATGCAGAAACAGCAACAACAAGCATGGCAACAGCTACTCATTTTTTTTTCTTGGGATGGAAAGATGACGGGAGAACTGGTTTACGTGGCGGGGTTCTAAACCCTAGTTGCTCAGCCGGGGAGTTGGGGTCTTTGTATCCAGGTGGCTTTTGGAGAACCGATTTCAATGGAGGTTCAGACATTGCTTGGATATAGAATTATGGTATAACCTGGACGAAAATTAAAATTCTAATCGGAAGGAAAAAAAAATAGACAGGAGCCTCAAGACATGGGAATTATAAAGAAACATGAATGTGAAATGAATTCAAGACATGGGAATTATAAAGAAACACGAACCTTATATATCCAACAAGGCTGTAATATAGAAGGAAATGACAGATCATTGACTGATATGATAAGCTTTGTGATTGAAGTGGGAAATAACAAGGTTTGTCTCTTATATGCTGACATGCATGGGGGGAATTCTCTTCTCTTCTATTCTATTCTCGTTTCTTTTTCCAATTACGGAGCTCTCTGCCATTTACAATGAATTCAGCTGTATCTCAACAGATGCTGCAAGCAAAGCCCAACTAAGCTGTAAAATTAGTATTAGTGTTGGTATTAGTATTTGTATTGTTTTGGAAGGCAGTCCATGTGAATTTTTATGTTTGTCATGTAATATACGACTGAATTACATATTGTGCTTAAATATTTGTTTCACAATGAATGTTCTTTCCGGTGATGAGTTGTAATTTTTTGTCCCATGAATAATTCAGTGTGTCTGAGTGCAGGAGAGGAGGGTACCTGCCCCTGCCGTCATCTACTAGCTTTTCGTTTTCAAAAATTCCACCGACGCACGCCCTCTTCCCTTTGCGGTTAAGAGAATATACTTTTGTGACCATCGGATGAAAGCCAACACAAATTCAGGCATAAAACCGTGCATGTCCGGAACAACATGGAATGTTCGGTGTCTGTGCATTGTCTCAATACTAGACAAATTTTTCAATTGGAAGGACTCTCTCCATTCTTTACAAAATTTGGTTTTCTTTTCATCTTTTTTCATTTTTTTGGGATACTGCTTAGCAGCCAAGGTCGAAGGGGGGGTTGCTTCACTGTTGATGTAAGTTAAAGCTTCAATGTCACTGTAAATCGTAAGTTGAGGTTACTTCCCCACCTTCCCAGTGATTTGGCTTTGATTATAATAGCCACGCAACATTCAAAAACAAAAACAAAAAAGGACGGGATTTTGATAATTTGATCCAAATAGTTTTGAAGCACCCACTACCATATTCGCTGCAGAAGAACTCCGCCCAAATGTACAATATGCATACCATTTCAATTGAGAAACACGTCGTCGATTTGAAATCATAGCCCCAAGCATTTTTTTTTTTCCTCTTTGACGATTATTTTTCTAGTACAATAATGGTAGTTTGAAAAGGAAGAAACGAAATACGAGAGTTTAAATTTGAATTTATATTCATTGACAAAATCTTTTAAGGATAATTTTATAAATTAATTGAATTATGTTCTGAATTTTGCTTTGGGAATTATTGTTAAACATCCTGTTTCTGATTGTGATATCTACTCATGAAATTGCATTATTAATCTTCCGTCTGAGGAGACTATGGCTTTGTTTATGTCCCTCTTTTTATTTTAAGTAGTCCTACAAACCAATCCAGCTGGATTATGGTTTATTGCTTGCTTAGATTCTATTTTTCTATGACTTGTCAATGACGTCAACTCTTTTTCCTTTTTTTTAGGAACAATGTATTACCAATTTAAAATATCATATCTTTTTAATTAATTGTAAATATTAAAGAAAATCACTCATATGCTTGAATTTCTAATTTGAATATTACCTTCTAAAACTAACTGTATCAATTAAAAGTTTAAAAAAAAAAAAAAACTATAACAGGAAATGTTCCTTTAAGGAATGCATGATAGTCCTTATTCTGGAGTTGTCGTAACTGTTATTTTCCTCCTTGTTATCCTTTTAAACTACCTAAGATGAGGGATAAATTCCAATTTTATTTATGTTTTTTTATGTTCTTTTATTCTGATTTTGTAGTTATCCTTTAGAACATGCTTGAGAGATTATTGGGTGCATACATATATATGGTTTATATCGGTGTAAATAATCAGCCGTTGACACAACAATATATATATTTATGGAGTGGATTGGTTTGACTGTGGTCCTCGTTCGTAGACAACTAAAATATTTTATTAGAGCTCTGAAAAGAAACTTACCTCAATCTGTTTTTGTTTCATTGTTTCCTTTGACTCCTCTCTTCTTCTGCTTATTGCAGGTCGCATAAAGAACCTATTTCTCAAATATCAACACAATGGCAGTGTATGCCTTTTGACATAATAAAGGAGCAGTAGAGGCCCACCCATGGCGATATCAAAGGTTTCAACTATAACCAATATTTCTTACAATCTAAATATGCCTATTGGCTTTGACTCCAATATAACTATGTGTATTTGAATATCAGATAGGCCTAGTGCTATTCAGCTGCTGTAAAACTTGAAGCCATGATATTTGCCATTGCCAATATAGATCCTTCTAGATAGAAAATTTAATGATGTGTTGGGCTCATGTGGCTGGGGAATCTGTCAGTAGTTACCTCAAAATTTGTCCAGCAAACCTCTTCTCCTTTGCCTAATGGAACTTTTTTTTTTCTGTAGGTTGAGAATTTTATTGCAAATGCTGAGATGTCTTTTTGGCTGTTGTGTAGGACAAAATTCCATGTGAGCTGTTCCCACCAAATTATACATTTCATTGCCTGAGGACTTTGGTGGTTGGATGTGACTCATTTGATTTTCTCCCGGAATTCATTTAACACAACGTGTTAAAATGTAACAGGTTGAAAATAGATGGTTCAAAATAGTCTTGGAGTGTCAGTTTAGGCTCCACAATGTTGTCATCGTTTTGGATTTAACGAGGGAAACAGGCCCTAGATCGGCTTTGGATTTTTGAACTTCTTTCACATCTTTCGTAGGCCTTACTTTTTGGACGGTTAGAAAAGGTTCTTATTTACTCTTATAGGTGTTACTTTCTAGCTGCTCACTCCTTGAGAGACCCAAGCCCTGATGATGATTGCCTGGTGCATGCCAGAAATTGCTAATCTGCACAAGACAGACTTGGCTAAGTAAAAGTCAACTGGTAGGAGCAGGACCCAGAAATATGCCAGGGGCTAGTTTAATACTTGGTGTGAAGGCTTTCGATGTTCCTGCTCACTGCCCATCATCCTATAAATCAAGCGTCCATTTGTTGTCATGGCTCCTGTAATAGACAAAGAAGAATAGATTGATACCTTGCTACTCGTACAGCTGACTGATTATGTAATTATTATGGGATTTCAATAAAAATAATTATATATATATGTGATTTATAAATATAATACAAAATTAATATTCGAGGTAAATAAAAAATTATTTTTATAATATTTACTTAAAGAAAAAGGGAATTTATTTTGGATAAGATATTTTTTTTTATTATTATTTGTTATTTGAAATCTAAATTGTAAAATTTAAATTCTGATATTATTTAGATTTTTAGAATCTAATTTTAAAATTTAAATTTTAAAATTTTAAAAAAAATTTATCCTTTTTAAATTAAAATTCTGATATTATCTAAATTTTTAGAATCTAAATTTAAAATTTAAAATTTAAAAAGATTTTATCTTTCTAAATCTTATTAAATTATGTTTTAACACCTATAAGTAAGTGTAAAACTGGAGAATAAAGGATACACCAAAAAATCTTCTTCTTTTTCTTTATTCCTCTAGTAATCCGAAAGAGAATTTCATCATCTTTGGTTCGTAGTGTTGCGCTTGTAAGTGCTAATAATTGCAACGTGATCGAAGAGGCCTGAGAGACGTATTGCAAATACTGTTGAGCATATTGGTAGCAAATAATGAACATCTTAAGGTCAGAGATTCAACCTTGACTCGATTGTATAACATTCGACATTTTAAATTTTTCAATAACACGTATATTTATTTCGTTATTTTTATTAAATTATTTAATTTATGATAATATTATTTTAATTATTTGTTCATTTTATAGTAGCTCGAAGTTAATTTTTGGATCTCATTTCTGGAACTGTTGTAAGATCACTAGCTATTGTTTGTTCTGTTTTTCTGGGGACTAAAATCAAGTGCTTATTATATTGATTTGTTCAGTATGGACGTTGGAGATGACTCATCTTTAACTTGGTGCTGATCAACTCTTTAAATTAGATGCTATGCCACCAACTCCTGTGGTGCTGGTAGCCTGTATTGTAAGACGCCTTATAATTGTTGAATTACAGGTCTAGTTATCATTGGAATTTATTCGGCGTTGGCTCGTAAGTTCATCCGCCAACAAACAGCAAGGAACTAACATTAGCAAGAAGAGTAACTGAAAGAAAGACAGTCGCTTGATTGGCGGGGGAGTGGGGGTGGAAGTCGCTGGGTTGGTCAAATTCCAATGCTTTCATTTCACTATCCTCATCACCATTCTTGACTTGACCATTGAAGTGACCCAAAATAGGACTAGCGGACAAGACGATCATATGAAAGGCCGATAAAATTACTAAAAGAAAGAAAGCCCGCTATGTTATGATCCCTGTGCAGTTGTAGACTTAGCAAAAATAGTGACATTACATACAGTAACATCAAAGCCCAATAGAATGACTATAAGTAGAAAGAAGAGCGGCCATAATGTAATATTATCCTATTCTATGATTTGTTTGTCTGGTCTATAAACTAACAACTCAATACCGAATAATTTATATTTTAAATTAACAGTAATCTTTATATAAGTTTGAAAAATTTAATTTTATCAAATTATATCATTAAATTTTTATTATTAATATTAATTCACTTATACTAACTTTATTAAATAATTATAATAAAAAATATACATGACATATTTTGTAAGCTAGAAATTACCTTGATGAAATATAAAAAAAGTCATATTTACATATTGAGTAAGTTTTTTTATTAAAATTACTCAATAAAATTAGCATAAGTGACCTTATTTATTAAGAATTTTTATTTGATACACTTACGATATATTAATTTATACATTGTAAATAACTAAATCAAGCTACCTTACCAAAATAAAAGTTATCTGTATTTATTTTAAAAAATTTGTATGCATGTGATATTAGTTAATTTAATGATAGTGTATATATTTATATATTATTAATATATCAAATATAAATTTATTTATTAATAATAAAATATTAATAATATGATTTGATAAAATTTAAAACTTATAATTTATATAAAAATTAATGTTAAATTTAATGATTTATAAAAAGTAATTGATTGATTTGTTTGGGGTTGGGAGGGAGGGGGGAGGGATTTTGTCCGCATTTACCACTTCACATTTTGTTACTTTTTTTATCTTCTCTCCTCCTATCAATTTCTATAGTGTTAAAGAAGAATTCCAAATTAAATAATAGTCACGTGAAGGAAATGAGCAACGGTGACAAATGAGGGCAAAGAAAAAAAGGTGTTATCCTTTACTTTTATTTTCTACCTAACCGAGTGCTCTCGTCTCATCTCATGTGCTGCTCTTCCTATCCCATTCCTTCCCCGCCAAGCTTCAACATCTTCATTAATTTCATCAATCATAAGTATCCGAAAATAATTATAATTATAATTATAATAAACTCTAAATTTTTTAATTATGTTTAACCTCAATCAGACTCTTGTCTTATAAAATTAATATTATAAAAAAACATAAATAAATCTTTATATGTAATATATCATGTGGAGAACAAGAATAAAAAAAAAAAAAAGGAAAAACAGGAAGCACTTTTAACCTTTTACATATAATTTTTCTGTTAATGGAATAAAGCGATTCTTTAGTTCATGGAATTGACAGTTGAATTATGAGAATCTAAATAAAACAAAAAATGGCCAACATATTATTAATAGTAACAGAATCAATTTATATTTATATATATTATTATATAACTTGATTATTTCTCTGTTGACTCAATCTTTGTTTTGTTTCCTGGTCAACTGCCAAACTCTCAATAAATGGGAACAAACAGTAAATACCAAAAAATAAAATTAAAAAATTAAAAGATTTTATTTCGTTTTTGAAGGGAAATTTCGATGCTTGATTGCCAAGCAATTATACTTGGATTGACTAGCCAAAAAAAAAATAAGTAAACGGATTAATTTAATATTATTTTTTAAAAAGTTTCAATAAATATCTATAGTGCAGTTAAAATGACATTTATAAAAATATATAATTAACATATATCTCTATTTTTATTTTGGTAAAAGTTATGTATTAAATACGGTTTTCTGCTTAAATTATAATTATGTAATCTTTAACTTGTTTTTTAAACGCGGACTCATTTTTATTAGGAAATTGTTAATAAGTGTTTGATTATGTTGGTTAAAATGATATTTAAATAATAAAAGATGCAATTAAAGAATTATTCATTAATGAATTCAATAAAAATAACAATTAAATAAAGGTTTTGCTCCTTAAAGTTAATTAATATATTATTTGCACGAAACTTTATAAATGTTTAGTGATATTGATTAAGATCATTTATAAAAAGAAACGTTTAATTAATGTATTGCTTTTTAATTAGTTCACTTAAAAGAATATATTGAATGCGAAAAACTTTTTACATAATCCTTAAGAAACCCTGTAATCATCAGTTAAGCGGATTTATTATTTTATATTAATATTATTATATTAAATGCAACAATTGATAAATTATTGATCATTTTTTATGCATGAAAAAATATATTCCTACATATAATACTCTTAAAGAATATTATACTCATTAACCTAATTCATTAGATCATTTTTAACTAATATTTACAAACACAAATTAACCCAACTTTTTATTGTAACAATCTTTAAAGTTGATAGTTTATCTACATTATTAATAAAATTAATAGCTAAGTTTAATATTATACTCAGTTAAAAAAATTCAAAAAACTCAAATTTTTTATAAGTTAAATAATAAATATTATAAATATTTTTGTGTCTTTCAATTTTTTTATATAATATATTTATTCTGTAAAAAGGAAATTACTCTTTACGGTCGGTTTGAAATCATAACGGCCCGATTCAGTCAGTCTAGACCCTTTTTTGGGGTCCAAACTCATCAGAGTGGATAATCTGATATGGCACGGTGGAGAGAACTTCATTGGTGGCTCTCGCTACTTTTTATGACCTTTTGCCTTTTTTTTTTTTTAAATAATTTTTTATTTATTTAAAATTATAAATAAACTTATATAATTATATGAAAATAAATATATACATAAAAAATTTTATTTATTAAATATATAAAAAATTTTGTATAAAATAATATATTAACACTTTTCAGTGGATAATTTTTTTAAAATATTAAATAAAATTAAATTATATAAAAGATAATAGAAAATAAATATTATCTTATTAAGTTTTAATTTTTATAGATATATTATTTTTACTTATAAACAATTTTTAATATAATGCCTTTAATAATCATTTTAATTATATTTTATCGTCATCGTTGAATTGCATCCAAATAATATATCATACTATTGATTTTAATTTTACTATTATAATAGTTAATCTCATCACTACCACTATTTATAATTTTATCGGAGTCAATTTTATCACCATCCAAATAAGACCTAAGTCCATTAACATTAAAGAAAATTATTACTCACTTGCCTCTTAAATTATTACCATTCTCTTAAATAAATATTAATTTTTTACTTTTATTAAGTAGCTCAGACGCGGAATAATCTTGTTATTAACAAAGTGAGTAGGCAAAAAAATCGTTCTCAAGTGGTGGGGAAATATAGATTCCACATACGTGTGCTGTGGAGCTGGTCCTTCTTTCTGTCCGTTACCATTACTCATGTGCCTATATATATTAATATAATTTTATATCTTATGGTATTTTAAATATAATATATTTATATAAATTTTATTAAATAAATTATATTACAAAAATTTTAATACAATAAAGTTATTTTTATCATAATTTTTATTTATTTTAATTATTTTTTAATATTGTAAAATCATATTAAGTATTCCCAGCTACTTAGGGAGCCGGCCAGCAACAAATCAAAGGTCATTATTGGTGGTAAGCATCCAATGTAGTTGAGCCGTGTAGAACAGACGGACCATTGGAGCGTGAGAGTTTTTTATTACTTGGGGCCCAAGCTGAATATGAGGACCGAGCTCATTTTAGAAGGATGTATAGGACACGTGTCATACAAAGAATGCGGAGAAGTCACCGGAATCTCCGGTTTTGTAACCATCGCTAATTCGTTTAATCCCATTTATCTTAAGTAATCAATTATATAATTTTGAATACATTTTAACAAGCAATCAAGATTTTTATTTTTAAATTAAAAAGTTGGAAAAATAAATAAATAATAAATTAATAAGGTAGTTTTTCTCAGATACTCCTATAAAACTGCGATTCTTGGTATTTTGACTCTTCCTTGCAACCGAAACTCTCCTGTTTCTCTCTAGTCTTTCGCCCTTTAATTTTACTCTCCAACAAAATTTTAGTTTTTTGCTTTGAAGAAATCGTTTCTTTTTCAGATTCTTCTCTCTTTAGAAACAAAATCCCATCTTTGATGTTAAAGTTCTGGAAATGAATACAGGGAGTTCGTTCCGAGTGAAATACACAGAGCAGAGAACAGTTACTAACAAGCTAGTTAAGCCATCGAGCAAGTGGTTTCCCATGGAGTCCAAATCCAAAGCCCCTAGGATTGTCAGGATTTGTGTCACCGACGGCGATGCCACGGATTCTTCTGGCGATGAAAGCGAACGGCAGGAGAGACATCGGAGAGTGAAAAGGCATATAAACGAAATCAGGATCGAAGATTGTTCCACATTCGATTTCACCAAGCCAGCAAACAAACAAAACAAACAACCGAATTGTAAGAGCAATCCCGTAAACGTCAGATCAAAGAAGCTGCAACAGCAACACCACCAACAATGTTTGTCGAACGGGGTGAAGTACCGTGGGGTTCGACAAAGGCCATGGGGAAGGTGGGCGGCTGAGATCAGAGACCCAACAAGTCGAACCAGGGTCTGGCTTGGGACTTATGACACCGCTGAAGAAGCTGCCTTGGTTTACGACAGAGCCGCGATTCGAATCAAAGGCCCTGACGCTCTCACCAACTTCGTAAAGCCTCCTGCGAGACCTCCCACACCGGAGATTGAACTTGAAATGATTTCCGGGTATGATTCTGGCCAAGAATCTCAGTCTCTCTGTTCACCTACTTCTGTTCTCAGATTTCAATCCAATGAAGAAGCTGAACTTCAAACCGAGTCCAAAGATGACCCTTTGGAGCTTATAGAAACTGGGTGGACACCCGTTAAGGTTAAGGAACTCCCAGAAGAACCAAGTAACTTATCAGATGAGTATTTGTTAACAGATCCGGAGGTTTTATATGATTACTTTGATTCTGATAACCCTGCGCCAATATTTTTTGATGAAATGAGGTTACCAGAACACAGCAATTTGGAACAGGATTATGCTGATATTTCTATTAAATTAGATGTTGATTTTGGCTCTTGTACGTGGGATGTCGATAATTACTATTAAGATCAAAACTAGTTTTGCCAGAAACAGGTCCTTGGACTTGAGATGCTGCCTCAGTTGCTGGTAAATACTTTTGCCGAGCGTAATTTTATGTGAATGTGATGGTAAATTCTGAGTGGAATTTTGGATACATTTTCCAGTTCTCTTACTTCTTTTCTCTAAGTTTGCTTTCTCTACTACTACAGCGTGTAAAGAAATGCGAAGTAAACATTGTAAATTCTTGGTTCTTTCAAGGCTTCTTTTTCGTGGATAGGGCTTCTCTTCTTTTGTGAATTGAATAAGTTTGGTGTGCGTTTCAATTGGCGTGGTCGTTGTTTGTATGCTAGGAAGCGTGCTTTGCGGTTATGGCTTTTGTTCCAAAAAAAAAAAGGAAAAAGACTATAATCTCATTTTTGGAGGGGGGGGAGGGTTATTCAATTCTTTGCTTTAGGCTTTTTCTTGTCTGTGGATTTGATGGGGGTCGGTAAGATATTTTTTTTTCTTTTGTTCTTTTTATTCTTTAATGGGTGCATTGGCGCGGGGACTCAAAAGGCTGCCAAGTTTAGCTAAAGTTGGGTTCCCATGTTCAATGGTTTGCCACCTTAGACGCTTAGTAGCCATAAAACTCTTTTTGAGTTTTGTTTGAGCCATTCTTTTTAAGCATGGCTTCCAATTCATTGCCACTTGTTCCCGTTTAGTTTTTCCTTATGTCAAGGTTTAAATCATGTCGATCAAACAAGGAAAAAAAAATAGTATAATGACCCTGTAGGAAAATTGTGCCACTTGATGGTCTTAAAAAGTAGTTTATGGATGTTTCTTTCATTGTCAATTTCTCGTGCTCTAATTTCACCATCAAGGTTAAAAATATGTTACCATGAAAGATCTTATTCTTATATAAATATATATATTTATATTTATATTTATATACATAGTGAAGAGAGCAAGAGACACGTTATGTTCCATATTGAGAGGCATTTCATTGTTATGGCACCATTTTGGTGATGTTTTGCCTTCGCTTCAAACCCTGTCTCAGAGACTTGAATTGACAAGGACATTTCATGAGACGAGACCGAAGTGCGAGATTGCCATGGGACTCTCGTTTAGAGGACCCAAATCCATCCACTTGACAAGGTTGGGTTTTGAATGCCTTAGAAAAATAAATAATATGTTGACCTGGTGGAATCTTGGACGCGACACTGCGCCTTCTTTGCCCCGTCCAAGGCTCTAGAAACACTATTAAAAGTCTTGAAAAAAAAAAAAAAAGAATAATAAAAACACATCTTAGAAAGGATTGTCGTAGAGCCATAGGCTTGTCTAGGCTATGCTTAGGCCCTGGCATTTCTTCTATCCCAATCCATGGGCAGGTCACTTTTCAGGTGAAATTCCGGCATGCTTGAATCGCCGGCAGCGAGAGGTATCTTTTTTCAGTAACCCCGCAGTCAAAAGTTTGGTTACTGATTTATAACAGCAGCAGGCTTTTGGGGATTATTTATTCATGTGCAAAGATAGCAGCAAACGTGATTTCAAAATCACAGCTAATTTCTGCCCTCTGCTGGCCTGCTGTCCCTTACCAGATCCACTTGCAAGCTGCGACTCTGAATCCTGGAAGCCCAATGGTTGACTCTATCCCCGAATCCAAGTCTTTTTTTTTCCCCCTTCTGATTTAGATTTATTGTAACAATGACAAACGAATGTATCTTTTCTTTTAAGGCAGTGTCCACCCAAGGCCCCCCCACTCTCTCATAAGCGAAGTATTCCAGAATTGGTAGGTACGGATTAACTTAGCTGGTTGCACCAAAAGTCCAGAGCAAAATTTCATACTGATCAAAGATTGAGAGACCAAGGAAAAGGACATGTTCATTTTTCATCACTGTCTCGTGCAGTAATGAACTACGAGAAACTCTGAAGCCATTAACAAAGGCATTTCAAATGTATGTATGTATGTATATATATATATATAACATCTGAGCCACCAGGGCCACAAGGAAATTAGCTTGCCTGTGTCCCCAGTGGCCATCGTCAAATAATGGATAAAAAATTTCCGGATATCTATAAACCAAATAAAGATATATAGCGTTAAATTAAGACCTTTTTAGCATTTGGTTTATGAACTTTTTTGTAGGTTACAGAATTGTCCGGTAACTTAACTTAGGAGAGTGCTTTCTTGTTCCAATTCAACACCATCTATGGTGATGGACAGTTCTTCATTCTGATGACCGGAAAATGCATATAAAAACCCAAAATCGTACAAGCAAAAGCTGGACAGAGTGCAAAAATGAGGAATTAGAAAACTTTTGCCGGATTTATGACATGCCATTTTCATATAAGACACAAATGACATTACTAAAACAGAAAACATTATTATGAATTTTCACACCACATTCACGTGCC